>JANBOH010000264.1:0-21055 GCA_027478445.1 Coemansia asiatica | reverse complement strand
ATTTTTAGCAGATTCAGATACTAAAGATTAAAAAGCATCGCAAAGCAATAACTAGTGCCTGGAATATTATAAGAAAGCAGCTGCTTTATGCTGCTAAGCAATGAATTCAAGCCAAACACTTTCTAATCGGACTTTTTAACACAATTTTTTTTATTTTTAAAAGGGTTTATCGACATCACAGAAATTGCTGCGTGTAACAAGTGTTTTGTTTAAATGCTAATAATTGTTTATTTTCAAGGTAGATAAAATATAAGATGTTGAAACTAGAAGGTAATAGAAAAATGCTTGGGTTTAAATACTCGTCATGAAGACATTCAGCCACGGAAATAATTGTCAAAATTTTTCAAAATTTTTTTCTTAAACTTTATAAAACCCTACATTGTCAACTAAATTATATTAAATTAATAATATAAAAAGTCTAAAACGTGGGCTATTTAATAATATGTAAAAAATATATATTATTGTTTTTTTGCTTCTTGTATCATTATTATTAATAAACATGTCCAATATCTACCCATGTGCTACTTCTCCATCATCTTTTTTCTACATTTTCTTTTGTTTTTCAAATAATAAAAATAAAAAATTTAAAAGTGCTATATTGTAGAGAATTTTTTTCTCTATTCAATGAAATGCTTACTTTTTAATATGGCTATTCCTCGCAATACTAGAAACTCTACCAAAGCCTTTCTTTATGCAGGTGAAGGCATGGGGGATGTGGCAAAAATCTACAAGGTAACTCCAGCTAGCATTTCAAATATAGCTAAGATGGCCTCAATAGATTTGTCTAACAGAATACTTGGAGCTCTTCCAAAGTTTATGCCCCAAATGCAAAAACATTTGATTCAGATGATGATGCATGAAAATATTACAACAGCAACTGCAGCAAGCCAAAGGCTTTTAGAGGAATATGGAATTAGCATAACAGGAAGAGCAGTCAGTTACATTTTTTATCATCAAGGTTTTGTTGCTGGACATAAAATATGCAAGCCACTACTGAAGTACAGACATATCAAGCAAAGGCTTGCATTTGCAAAAAAGTATCATCATTGGTCAGTTGACAACTGGAAGCAAGTGATATGGTCTGATAAGACAAAAATTAACCACTGGGGATCTGATGGTAGGAAATATGTTTGGTATTCAAAGGATCAGCCAAACTTTTGCAAGTGAATTTCCAGTACAGTGAGGATCAGTTTTACTTTGGGAATGCTTTTTGGAAAATGGTGTTGGCTGAATCCAAAGAATAAATAAAAAGTATAGGTCAACTGACAACGTCAATACACTGAAAAAAAGAACAAATTGGTAGCATTGATGATCTAGGAGTTAACAAGAAAGATATGACATTTCAGCATGACAATGATCCAAAATATACCTCACGAATCACCAAAGCATGGACGGGTCACAATGTCTGTCTACTGGATTGACTTTCACAGTCCCCTAATCTTAATCCAATAGAGCACCTGTAGGCACAGTTGAAGAGTCAGCTTAATGAGTACCCTTCAAAATCTGTTAAAATTGGTGACCTTTGGGATCACGTAGTTGTTCAATGGAACAACACCTGAGCAATGCATGTCACTGGTAGAGAGCATGCCGCGAAGAATAACTGCAGTACTGGAAGCAAAAGGCGGACACACTAAATATTAGTTTTTAATTGATGTTTTAAATTTTCTATTTTTGTCATAAGCATAGAATATATATAAAATTACACATATAATTAAAAATATATTATAGATTTATACATATAAAGCAAAAAAGAGCGAGTTTAGTTTTATTGTAATGTAAAGTATCTAATACATTGAGCCATTCAAAGTATGTTTAATTTTGGATTGAAAAAAATTTAAAAAATTTTTAACAATTATTTCAAGGGCCGTAAGCGTCTAACCACTTTTATGTGTTTACTAATCAATATTCCTATCTGTTTTACATTTTATTTTTTTGTTTTGTTTCAACATTTATTTAGGTAAAAGAGAAATCTATAATCATAGTCAACAAAAAGTGCGCTGCTTCAAGTATCGGTGGCAGCATGAAGGGCTATTTTTTTTAAATGCTACAAACAAACTTTTCGAAACGTACATCTACTATATCCGATGCCTATTCCTCAAGTTTTAACAAGAGCTGACTCCGTGGAGCAAATATATACATTAGCGGTTCCGGTAACAAGAAAGCGGCACAGAACAGGACGAGCAGGCATCGCTGGCAGTGATTTTTTTAAGCAATTTTTATAGTAATTATTATTAATTTTTAATAAAATACCAAAAATAAGCAAAAATATATATGAAAACGAGTATAAAAAATTTATAAACCAGGGAGCAAAGATTCCAAAGATTCCAAAGATTCAAAGACTCCAAAGACTAAATATTCTAGACTCCAAAGTCTAAAGGCAGCAAAGATCTGTCTTAATAAAAGATTCCAAATTTTTTTCTCAAAAATTATGTATGGTTTCTGCCCCTCAGCCGTGGCCGTAGTGTAACTAAAATATCTAAAGCGAATTTAAGAAAAAAAGCCATGATTAATCAAAACGCCATTTAAGTAAAACGCCACAGAATTAAAAGCATTTATAGATAGTTTGGTAACTAACTGATTTTGTTTATTTCCCTTTCTTCAGTTTGTGAATTTACAATCCTGTTTTCCCCTTACTTTTTTAAAATTTTTATTATTTTTTTAATGTTATCTTTCGCTTTAGCTACAAAATGTCTCATTTCGGCAGGAACGGGCAGAGCATACAAGCAAAGGCCTGCATATGCGACATGGTTGTCCATAGCTCGTAGCTTTAGCACCAGCACAGTTATTTCTCAAAAAGATACAGTCAAATTGGAGTACGCTTTAAATTCCGCTGAATCTGAAACGAAAAAACAGCCGCTCTTGATTCTGCATGGACTCTTTGGATCAAAGCAAAACTGGCGAGCGATATCCAAGCAGCTGACACGTACGCTTAGCAGAGACACATACTGTGTTGACCTGCGCAACCATGGAGACAGTCCACATATGGCGCCGCATGCATATGAGACAATGTCTAGCGATATTGTCCAGTTTATTGCTGACCATCGACTGGAAAAGCCTATATTGATCGGCCATTCAATGGGCGGCAAAGTGGTCATGTATACGGCGCTTTCGCGGCCAGATCTGGTGTCTCAGCTTATCGTCGACGATATTGCTCCAGTAAAGTTCAAGCTAGCGCACGACTTCTCATCCTATGTGGTCAAGCTTCAGGAAATTGAGGCTCAAAACATTACCTCTCAGAAAGAAGCCGATGCAATTCTGGCCGAGGTAGAACCAGATATTTCGGTAAGACAGTTTTTGCTGACTAATATGAAAAAGACCAAAGAGCCAGGTGTAGTAGGCGGGGTCAAAGGCGCCTATAGATCTAGAATCCCCCTTCAGCTGCTCGGCGACAGCCTTCAGGGAGTGATGGAATGGGATATCGGCTCTGAAAAACAGTACAAGGGACCGACGCTGTTCATTGGCGGGACCAAGTCGCCGTACATCAAACCCTACGCGTATCCAGCAATTCAGCAGTTTTTCCCTAACCACGAGATTGCAGAGCTGAATACTGGTCACTGGGTACATGCAGAGATGCCACGGGAATTCATGGCTCTTGTAGAGAATTTTATCAAGAAAAACAATAGATAGGCTTTTTTTTAAAAAATTCATTGAGTATCTGTAAACTCATCTGCTGTCCAGAACTGGGCTATTCGCTTGCCTAGAGCTGGGCCGATCTTTCTCCGTGATCCTTCTATATACAAATCGCCTACAGCCTTTTCAGGCTCATCGGCAGCAACAGCCTGCATAAGCTGCCTTGGATTCTGATAGTGCTTGCCAATAGCCAGCGCCTTGTCTGCGCTGACACCGCGGAGAGTCATTAGCATGCGCAAATAGACTTCGCCAACAGATAATGTGCGGCTCTTGTTACTGACGACATCGTAGGCGTCAAAGGTCAGGCCCAAGTGAATCAGAGGAAAACGTGCGCAAATGCTCTTTTTTAAAGCCGCAAATCCCTTTTGGCCCACCAGATGGTCGGGAATAGCATAGACATCTTGCAAAGATTCTTTTAATATAATGGTATTTTGCCGCAATATCCTCAATGTAGCCTCGAAGCTCATTGGGCGTTTCAAATGAAACCCATGCTGTACCTGAATACGACAAAGTGCCGAGCTCACTGCACTCTCGCCTAACCTCGAAACCGCCTCGGGATTGTTGCCTTCGACTATATACAATACATTGGTAAATCCAGTTCCATGAATTCTGGAATGCTGCTCCCTGTATCTCCCATCCCTGATACTGGCGCAAAGATCATCCATTCTTTTGCGTTCAGCTACGCAGTCCAGTACTACGTCTGGGAGATGCCGAAATTCTCCAGTCTTTTTTGTTCTTGCTATCCAAAGATAGTCGCCAACAGTAAGAGGCCGGATCTCAACTTGCACCTGATGCGCTTCAATCTCCTTTTCGATCAGACTGCGATCTGACGACGAGTGCACTTCTCGACTATCGACTATCAGTATAATGTCAAATGAGCCATGGGGATAATGCAAGAGGTCTTTAAGGCTGATTTCGGCTAGCGAGGTAGAGGAGTGCCGCGCAAATTGACGCACTGGCGACGAGGAGCGTGCTGCCGACTGCGCAGACTGGGTGCGCATCAGCAATCTAGACTGCGCATGGCCATTGCCATTGCCATTGCCATTGCTTTGGGATGCAAGTGCATTTGTGTTTCTACTAGCTGTTGATCTAGGTATTGGCGGTGGCAACAGCGCTGCGCTTGGCCCGGCTATCGAATACAGCGATTCTTGCTGCAATTCAACATTATCGGCACAGTCTTTTTCAGACTCAAACAATTCATTCGATACAGTGAGCAATGCGTCGCCGTTGGAAAGTCTCTCTTCTGTATATTCTGGATCTCTGTAAATTTCTGGCAGACTAGCAAATACTTGCTCGTCGTCTGAAGGCACTTCGCCTCGGCTACGCAGTACCTGAACTACTTTCTTGGCAATTTCAAAGCCCTCCTCGGTCAGACTAAACTTGATGCTGCCCTGTCTCTCTACCAGCCCCTTGTTCTCCAAGGTCTTCATCCCCGACCACGCAGTATGCGCAAACCCAGAACCAACGCCGCCACTGCCGCCACTACCGCTGCGCCCTCGTCCTCTGCTATGGGCTGAGCTACCTGCAACATGGAACGGAGTGTCGGTGTACTGCTCACACATGGGAATTAGCTCTGTCTTGGGCACAAAGTAGTCCTGACCATAAAGGCAAAAAACCTTGAGCAGCCCAATTATCAATGCAAACGCGCCTGATCGATACCGTGGAATATACAATCTACTAGCGCCATTAGCGCTGTTATTGCGCGTTCTCAAAGAAATATTTGTTGGCTCGCTGGTTGCAGATGGCTCGTTGGGCTCAGGAATATTGTTTTCTTTGCGCCAAGCGCTGAGTCGCTTTGCTAATTTATCTGCTATGCCCTGCCCTATGCCCTGAAGCTGGACTGCTTCCTGAGCGTTTTCTATCGGTAGAGGATACCTCTGTAAAGAGCTATATGCCTTTTTTAATGAATACTGGGCCTTTGAATTGCACCTGCAGGCCTCGTCGTACCACTCGCCTACCCATTTGAGAAACAGCGGGTTGGCACATTCGGGCTCCCCTTGCTCGCTCATATGCTAAAAAAAATAAATAAATAAATGACTATGTATAAGTAACAATAAGTCAAAATAAATAAGAGATATCGCGTAAAGAAAATAAAGCCTTTCTGTAAACAAGAAGCATGAGCAAGTGATATTCTTGAACCATCAAAAAATAAAATAAAATAAAATAAAAAGCGCAGTCAACCGCGAAAGATTTGATTTTAGCAGTGATTTTCCCTAATTATTTTTGTCGTAATGTTTTGTTTTGTTTTGTTTTGTTTTGTTTTGTTTTGTTTTTTTTTTTGGTTTGGCCATGTCTGCTCATTCATGTTGTTCTATTTTTTAGTTTTATTTTTGTTGACTACTATTTTTATTCTTTATTTTTACTGGTGTATAAAATTTACTTGTCGGCTTCAAGACACTAGCAACTTACCGGAACAAGCAGTAGCAAATATTAGATAATGTCATTGCAGACACAGCTTACCAAGGGCAAGATCACGCTCAAAGGGTCGGCTCGCATAGTGACCGAGTTTTTCATGTACGGCATCAACAGTATTCTCTTTCAGCGCGGCATATACCCAGTGGAAGACTTTGAAGTGAAGAAGAAATACGGCCTGGACATCTGGGTATCGAGCAACATCAGCGTGACAAAGTATCTGAAGAAGATCATGGAGTCTGTGGAAGAATGGCTTGCAATGGGCAAGATCAACAAGCTCGTGCTAGCGGTCAATTCGCGGGAGAGCAGAGAAACGATTGAGCGCTGGCAGTTCGATATACAGCTTGTGGGAGAGGATAACGGGGATGCGGGCAGTACAACAGAGAAACAGAAGACGCCAAAGAGCGAAAAGGCGCTGCAGATGGAAATCCAGGCTATCTTTAGACAGATTGCTGCCAGCGTTTCGTTTTTACCAATTATCGAGGAAAAGTGCACTTTTAATATCCTGGTTTACGCTGATTCGGACGCTGAGGTCCCGACTACCTGGACAGACTCGGATCCTCTACACGTCAAGAATGCTGAGCAGGTTAAGCTGCGCTCCTTCTCGACTGATGCGCATCGAGTGGAAGCCATGGTTGCTTATCGCCGTGACTCGGAGTTGTGTTGAGCATATCAGATGAACCTGTAAATGCGCTTACATTTTTCATCAATAATATTTTTTTTCGTTGTTGAACGCGTCCTGATTCTTGATTAAAAAATGAAATTTTATTTTTGTTACTTTTAAAAGTAGAGAAAAATTATTTCTTTTCTTTTCTTCACCTTTAAATAATTTTTTTTTCTTAAATAATTTTTTTAGAAGAATGTCGTCAACTGCTTCAGGGCCAGATACGGTCGAGAGAAAGACAGATGAAATAGCTGTGTCAGCAGAAGCAGCCCCAGTTACAGTAGCGGCAGCAGCAGCAGCAGCAGAGAGCAAAGAGAATGGGTACAGCAAAACCGAAAGCTCAGCTCAAGAAGGCCAATCAGCCAATGACAAACTCAAGCAAGATACTAACGACGAATCGGTGGATGCAGGTAAAGTATAAATGCAGAAGAAAATTAAAGAGATAAACATTAAAAGCACATAAAGACGTTTGACTCAATTCCACCTTTATATCACAATTATAATTCTATTTTTTTTTTGAAATAGGCGCAATGGCAAGCTCTTTTTTGAAAAACATGGGCCAGGTCCTAAAGCGATCGTCCAAGGAAAGCGGACGCCATCGCGAGCGATTAGAGGACGGGCGGCGACACAGCCGGTCTGGAAGATCGCCGGGCCGCAGGAGTCCATCTTGGAGAAGAAGCCCATCTAGAAGAAGCACCTCGAGAAGGAGAAGTCCGTCGAGGAGCCGTGGGCGGCGCAGCGACTACGAGTATCGGCGCAGCGGCAGAGACGATTCCCAGTCGTACAGAAGACGGTCTCGCAGCAGCAGCAGACACAGACGCAGGTCGCGCGACAGCAGCCGCAGACGGTCGCGACGGGACGAGGCTCAGGTAGTGCCGCTGCATATGCGGCCCAAAAAGCTGCAGATGTGGGACCTTGCGCCGCCGGGATTTGAGAACGTCAGCGCTCAGGATGCCAAGGCATCGGGGCTGTTTCCTCCTCCAGGGCAGTCGGCTGGCTCTCGCAACGTTGCCTCGTTTAACCCAAGCGTTCTCTTTGAGCACACGCACAAAGAAGAAAACGACAGGTTCAGGCCCAGTAGCCGTGGCGAGCGCGAGTTTCCCAGCACAGCGTCGAGGCAGGCGCGCAGGCTGTATGTTGGCAACATCCCGTATGGCATCGACGAGGACGGAATAGCAGCGTTTTTCAACGACCTGATGGTGCGCATGAACATAGCGCCTGCAGACGAGCTGCCTGTGCAGAATATCCAGATCAACTTTGACAAAAACTATGCGTTTGTCGAGTTCCGCGATGCAGACCAGGCGACAATGGGCATGGGGCTGGACGGCGTTATGTTTCAGAACCAGAAGCTCAAGATCAGACGGCCAAAGGACTATATCCCACCTGTCGGACAGGACGAGCCGAAGCCGCCCGTGCTTAATGTACCGGGTGTGGTGTCCAACACCGTGCCCGACACGCCCAACAAGGTGTATATCGGAGGTCTGCCCGCGTATCTGACAGAGCCGCAGGTCATGGAGCTTTTGCATGCGTTTGGCGAGCTCAGCTCTTTTAATCTTGTCAAGGACAGCGTGTCAAAGATGTCGCGCGGATTTGCATTTTGCGAGTACATGGATCCCAATGTCACTGACATCGCATGTCAGGGACTCAATGGCATGGAGCTGGGCGATAGACGGCTAGTGGTGCAGCGAGCAAGCGTAGGTGCTCGTGGCAGTGCTGGTGCACAGACAGCGGGCCACCAAAATCAAAATCAAAATCACAATCAAAATCTAAATCAGAACCAGAGTTATCATCAACAGCACCACCAGTACCATCAACAACAGCAGTATCAGCAGCAGCAGTATCAGGACCAGGATCACATGTACCAGCAGCAGCAGCAGCAGCTAGGACCAGGCGCCATGCACCATCCACCTCTGCCACCGACATTCAGCCATCCGCCTCCGCTGCACCTATCAAGTGCTCAGCATAGCTTTGATGGACCATCTGCACAGACCAGCGCTGGGCAAGAGTCTGTGCAGCCGACGCAGATCGTGCAGCTGCTTAACATGGTGACGGCCAACGAGCTCAGCAACGACGAGGAGTACGAGGACATTGTGGAGGACGTGCGTGACGAATGCATGAGCTACGGCACAGTCGAGGATCTCCAGATTCCACGCCAGGACCCGGATCAGCCAGATACAAAGGTACCAGGCGTAGGCAAGATCTTTATCAAGTACTCGACGCCAGAGCAGGCCACAAAGGCACTAAATGCACTGGCAGGCCGACAATTCATGGGAAGGACAGTGGTAGCGACGTTTATTACAGAAGAAGACTTTGTAAGCAAAAACTTTTGATAAATTTCGTTTTTATTATATATTTTTCCATTTAAAAAACCTATCCCCTGGTGGAAAGTAGAGAACATGAGAGAGACAATGCGAATTTATTTCTTTTTGGATGGTGGCTCTACAAATCCTGCAAAGCAGTCATTCAGGCTCTTGTTGTGCTTGTTCATTGCGTGCTCTTCGAGCTGCTTGGCTCGCGAGGTGCAGAGAAAGTCGCTAAAGCATACCGAGCACTTGATGTTTTTGGCTGCCGCATTGACCTTCAGCTGGCTGCTGGGCTCCTTGGACGCCGCCTTACCATTGCGTTCGCGCTTCATTTGAGCCTTGGCACCCTACAAATCCAGGTCACATATATACAAAGCAGAAAATTATAACTCGAGGTCTATTAAAAAAAATAAAATTATAAACTATTTGGCAAAAAGTTTTCTAAAGGGTTTCTGCTTACGTTTCCCATTTTCAGAAAGAAAGAAAAAATAGAAAGCAAGTCTTTTATAACAAGTAAAAAAAAGTATAGAAAGTAAAGGGGAGAGAGCTTTTAAAATACTAAAAAATATGGTATAAACTCCAAAAATTAGAAGGAAAAAAGGGTTGGGACAATATTGACTGATCTTTGTTCCTTCATGACTTTCCAAATGGTACCTTTTTTTCTGACAATGGCAAAAAAAATCTCTCAAAGGAAGAGCTTATCAAATTGATTAAAAAAAATTTTAATTCCTGGCTTGTGAGCTTTTTTTTGTTTTGTTTTGCAAGTCAGTTTCCAACAAAAAGTAAAGAAAGAATGCAGTTGAGCCGATGATGTCAGTGAATCTCTTGTTGGCTGACAACAGCCTTAAAAGCATATTGTGCCATTCTTTTCATGTGTTCTATTTTCTAGAAGAAAAAACTTAAGGCTATTATTTTTACCCTTTAAAAACAAAGCGATTCTGCTGCTTTTGTGGTTACTCTTTACAATTCCTTTTTTTCTCTGATATCAATTTATTTTATTTTTTATATTTTTGATATTATTTGTCACACCTTTGCTAATACCTTTTTTAGCCTGCCTGTACACGCTCGCCTACAGACCCATTTACTTATTTATTCATATCTATGGTTCGTCTAAGCTCGGCCTCACTACTGGCTATAGCCTGTTGCTGCTGCTGCTACTATAGCGGCTTGGTAACAGCAGTCGCTGGCCTTCCCAGTCGCCTGAATGTCCAGGACAACGCGAACAGAGATATGGTGATTCAGAACATCCAGAACGACACCATATGCACTGTCGATGCCAACGAGGATCAATCCTGTTATCCTCGTCTATTCAAAGCGACAAACAATTTCCAGGTAATCAAGCCAGGGCAGCAAGTACCACCCAACCTGCATGTGCAGATAGACATGCAGACAGGCCAGCGTCTGGCTCGTCTAATGCCTGGCTCCGAAGACACAAATCACAACGACCTGGCGCCGGTGGTCGATGGCGACGAAGTAGTAGAGAGCAACGACGATACTCGGCCGATTATGGCAGGTCCGCACGATGAGAAGCTTCAGGAGTACATCGATGAACTAGTAGCCATGGCCAGTGCCCCCGTAGATAATGTACAGGTCAACTCGCTGCTGCAGACCCTGGGCGAACTAGAGGAACTGGTGCATGAAACCAGGCATGCAAAGCAGCTTTTGCAAAACAGCGATATAGTGGTTCCGTCGTTTATACGGCTGAGCGACCCTACGCACAAGCCCATCCCATGGCCATCTAGAATCCGGCGTTTGTCATCCGTTGTCCTTGGAGCAGCAGTGCAGAATAACAGAGAGCTGCAAGAGCTGGCTCACAGTGCAGGCGCAGTCCCCGCATTTATCCATTCGATGGAAAAGGAAAATGATATGCGCACAGCTGGAAAGCATATATTTGCGCTATCAGCCATGGTACGCGGTCACTCGGGAGCGCTTATGCAGTTTACCGATAGAGGTGGCATGCGGATACTCCGTGATATGAATCCCATGGTCATGGCAGTCAAGGATGACAACGAGTATGAGGCGAGAAAGCTGGATATGCGTATAATACGGTTTGTCGAGGATATGTTCAATCCAGACTTTAACCCCGATATTTCCACTGATGCAGCGAGCCTTGTTGCTCAGAACGCTGCTATTTGGTGCGATACGCTGGCTGTCAGAATGATGGATAACCTCGAAGATATCGAGACCGAGAGACCGGCTTCCTCGTCCTCTTACTCTAGATGCTCTGTATATGCAAGAACCCTTCAGTCTCTCAAGGCCACTTACTCGGAAACCTGCAAGCTGTCGGCGGAGTTCGGGCAATGGCTGCAAGACGAAATTGCCAGAGTTCCCAAGACAATGGACGAGAGCGCTGAGGAGTATCGACAGGCGCTAATCGAGCTTGCTTACTAGATAAGATTTCAGTGTATATTGATATAATACCGATATTACTAATTTTTTTCTTAGATAATGCTACTCTAGTAACTTTAAAGCTGTTTTAAAAAATAAGCAATGAATTTAGAAGAGGACAAGCAGCGACATGTAAAAAAAAGACTGCTGTTCTTCTTAAGCAGTCTTTGCAATGGCCTGGATGTCGCGAAGACACTGGGAAATGATCTCATCCTGGGTCTTTGCATTGGTAAGCTGGCTACGCACACTGCCGATGACCTTCTCGGCCAGGGCCTTCTGCTCGCTCTCGCGAACCGAGCTCTCATAGCGAACCCACGAGTCAAGGACCGACTTGATCTCGGCGTTCATAGCAACCTTCTGCTGCAGCTCAAACGACTCGGCGTTCATAGTAGCGATCTCCTTGGACATGCCAAACATATTCTTGGTGTAAGCGACAATGTCCTTGAGCTTCGACTTGGCCTCGATCTGGCTCAGCATAGCTGTCTTGTGCTCGCTACGCGCGCCAGTCAGAAGGTCCTCGATGGCCTTGAGGCTCGATTCGGCCCAGTTGACATAGGGCTCCTTGATGGCCTTGTAAAGCACTGCAAGGATCGAGCCAAAGGCAACAACCAGAATGGTCTCCTCGTTGACAACGTAGATCTCCTTCGAGATAAGCAGTGCAGTCAGGCCGGTTGCGCTAGCAAAGTATCCGGTCTTTGCAATCAGCGAGTTCCCAGGGAATGCATCGATAATGCTGTTGGCCTTCTGCTCGGCAGGAGGACGCTCGTTGTTGGCCGAGTAGGCTCTACAGACCAAAAAATTTATCCCAAGTAACAAAATTTAAACGCCCCACGTCACCGGTCAATTCGTATATTGTAAAGCGAAAAAGAAAATGTTAATAAAAAATAAGCATATTTAAAGAATTAAATTATTTTAAATAAATAAATGCGACGCTTGCTTACCTGATAGCTGACATGCCGGCGGGAGTAAGACGCATGGCAAAACCGCGCTGAGCAAGAGCTACAGAGGATAACAAAACAACAAGCCAAGACATGCGAATTTATGCCAATTAGTATATTTGAAATGTACATGTACAGAAATGATATGAATCGAAGAGTTGCTTCTCTGCCGTGAAAGAAAGAAAAACACACAACTCTGGCTCGACTGACCGACTGATTCTTACCGGGAATGTTCTTTGAAGCAAGACGAAGAGCCATTCTAAAAATAATAACAATAATAACTTTCAAATCTCGTTTAAATAAAAAATTGAATCACTTGAAGGAAGAAATAAAGAGATAAAAAAAATTTAAGTGGTCACAATTTGACGAAATTGCACATTCTCTCTACCTGCAAAGCCCAAAAAAAGTAAAAGCGATTACTACCTGATCAGGGCCAATTGAAACGAACAGTGTAATTTTTTTTATGGCACTGAAAGTGGAAGCTGAAAGGCAGATAAGCAATTAGGCCATAAAAATCGCCTGATTTTCTAATCATAATCAACTAGGATTGATTGATTATAAGCACGTGATGATTGTTTATTATTTTTGAACTTCTGTAAATCAGATAATGTCAATCTCTTGCTAAGGACGATTTGGTCTTGCTTCGCAGAATAGATGTCAGCAATCTTGAAAAAAGGACCAAGTTAAGCTTGAATCTATGTTTTTCTTAACATTTTAATCAATGTCACTTTACAAGCAAGCAAGCGGGATTGGCACTCCAAATGCAACAAGCACTTTATTTTTAGACTTATGGATGGATACATCCAGCAGCGATATCAGTCAAAATGTTGGTAAATTAAAAGAGCAACTACAACTACAGCTATAGCAACAGCCCAAACAAACAAACAAACAAACAAACAAAGGGGCGCGAATCAGGAACTCGGAAACAAATACATCTAAAGTTGAATCGTATGAGGGATATAGCGAAAAGGACAGGAGCAATAGAGCCTATAGGGTCCCCCATAGAGATTCTGGCAGCAGTAGTTTTGGGACAGCGGAACAATGCCGATTCCTTAGAACAAAGACAAGATGGTGACCGGTCAGAACAAAGCTGACTACTGAAGCAATAACGCACCCAATGAATCAAAGTCTTCCTTTTTGGCACCTGCTGCTCCCCCCTCCCTAATGCCCTCTCCCGCTTGTTCATTGCAAAAAATAAAATAAAAATAACGAACGCGTTATCTCATTCACTGGTACATTGTGCCAATCACACGCCTGAGCTGGAGCGCATTGGATCACTCCATCTGAGCCAAAAAAAAACACAGCCTACAGATACAGAGCTTGTACAAGAAGCTAGAGAGCTTCTGGCTTCTCATCATATATGCACACACATACATGCGCACTTACAAGCAAATAAAGCAAAAACAAATAAAAAAAACAGTCAGCAGCAGCATTATAAACAAAGGATGCATCAAATCAATGGGAGTACCTCACAGACAGCTGCTTACAGAAAGAGCAAGAATCATCATCACACTTGACCACAAAAAAAGCACATGGAGAGCAGCAATAAAGAGCAGCAGCATCGCTGCCTTAAAAAAAGAGCAGATACAGAGAGATACAGAGACAACGATGTAATAACGCAGCAATCATGGTGGGGACTTTTTTTTTTTGAGCGTGCAAATTGCCTTTGTTTTCTTTTTTTTTTTTTTCTTGTTCGGGCATGCCGATTTCCTTTCTAGGACAACCACAGACAAAACAAAAAAAACAGGCTTTGGACAACCTGAAGATTCACGCTCTTTCTTTCTGCGTATTATCACATCCCTTTCTGGCACTTTGTTTTTTTTTTGTTTCTTCTTCAAAACTGGCACTTTATTTTTTTTACTCACCTGTTTTTCTACTATTATTATTTTTTGTACTTTTTCAAAACAATAATATTCCTCTTTTCCTTTTCTAAAGGATACATATTGCGTTTTTATTTTAATTATCTTTTTCTTTCTTTTTTAGTTTTTTGCGTTATCTCGTGTTCTTACATAGCTTTAGCTTAATAATTAATTAGAGCATAGAGGCTCTTTTACAAATACGTGTCTACTCTTTTTTACTTGTATTCTACAATAAAAAAAATAAGCGTCTTGGAGGAGATATATATATCCATTGGCTCTTTGAACTCGTTGCCATTGCCACAGTATCTCTCCCTATATTGCTTTTTTTTTCTTTGATACACTGAGAGTACATGCATGCTTGTTAAGCTAGAAAAAGCAGAGGCCATCAAGAAAATAGTAGGAGACAGAGAAACACATTAGCAGTATTTGTCTCAGTTCCTTCTCTTGACTCGTCAGACGCTTTTATTTATTTTTTTCTGGAGAAAAAAAGTTTAACCATACGTTTTTTAATTTTTTCTTAATTGGACACGTTTTCCACGCACACGACTATCCTATCCCTACTTTTTATTGCTCTTTTTTTGTTTCCTTATTCCCGTATTCTTTGCCTCTAATACTTTTCTTTGATTATAATTCCTATTCGCATTTTTCTCTTTTTTTTTGTGTAGTTGTTGTTGTGGTCCTAGCCTCAGGCTTTTTTTATATTGTAAAGCACTCCTGTTATCACGCTTTTTTTTTGTTTCAAAAGTCTTTTGGTTGCGCTTCTTTCGCTTTTTTTAATCGCGCTTTAAAGGTTTAAATATTTTTTCACTTGGCAAAAAAGGTAAAAATTATATACTTTACATACTCCTTTTTTTTCTTATATTTTTGCATTAAAACCAATATTTTTTTACGCTGCCAATAAGCGCTTAGGCTTTTTATCTTTGCTAGCACATATATATGCCGAGCATATTCAGCAGAAAGAGCAAGAGTGGATCGCGCTCACAGCAGCGTCCTCCTTCTGGAGTGCCTGCCGACTTTGGGCACTCTAGAGGCGGCATGACCCAGCTTAGCCGCAACGACATTGTCGATAATGCTTTGCCTCCGCGACCGCCGCCAGTAGTTCAAAAGGACTTGCCCTTTTCACCGCCCAACATGGCCAATGGTAGCGAGAACTTTGGCCCAGGCTACGGTGTTGGTCCTCCTCCCTCACAGCAACAGCAGCAGCAGCAGCAAAATCAACAGCAACACCCGGCATCGGTGCCAGATGCCAGGCAAAGACAGTTCCAGCATGTGAATGGCAACGCTGGGTCAGACGCAGCTATTAACAGCAGCAGTGGCGGCTTTTTGCGCAACAACGACAAGCAGCTTCCTAACCCTCATCAGCAGCAGCAGGGTCATCCCAATGGAAATGCTGCTCCCGGCGCTGCCAATGGTCGGCCTAGCGAGCCTGTGACACGCTCTTCTAGCGGCTCTAGCTCTTTTTGGTCTAAGCGCGCTTTGACTGGGAATGCGATGTTCCCGCGTCGTGGATTCTCTGCTGCTCTGCACGACCAACTGCTGCATTGGTTCGGTGGCAAGTCGGACAGTGGACTCAATAACGACCTGAACACGATGGACACGACAAACTGGGAGGTTCGCAGAGTCGATGCCGTGGGCAGCATTCCTTCGCCACGCGAGGGCCATGCTTCTACATTTATTGGCCGTACCATGTTTGTATTTGGTGGCCAAGATGCCTCTGGCAAATACGACGAGAGCCTGTATGCTTACAACACGGGCAACACCACTTGGTACAAGGTTCCCATGAGAGGTCCGCCGCTGGCCGGTCGCAAGGGCCACACCACTGTGTCCGTGGGATCCAATCTGTATATTTTCGGCGGTACTGCCGACGGATACTTCCTCAATGACCTGGTGTCCTTTAATGTCAGAGACGCTGCCGACAAGGGTCCTTTCTGGAAATTCGACAATCTCGCTCCGCCAGCGTCTTTGCTATCAAATGGCAGCAGCGACGGTGCCTTGCAAAAAGTATCCGAGTCCCTTGCGCCTCCGCCTAGAGCTGGCCACTCGAGCAGCGTATATCTGGACAGCATATTTGTATTTGGTGGCATGGATAGCGAGCGTTGCTACAATGACTTGTGGGAATACAGCCTTGATAGCCATGTATGGCACCAGGTGACTCCCAATGGTGCTACTCCTCCTGCGCGCTACGGCCATGCCTCTGCTGTCGTCGATGACTGCATTGTCATTATGGGCGGGCGCACTTTGCGCGGTGAGCCACTAAATGACTTTTTTGCCTACAAGGTCTCTTCTCAGCGCTGGTACACGTTCCAGGTCAACTCGTCTACATGGCCGCATCAGATTGACCCTATCTTCTCTTTGGTCAAGACGCGGCTCTTATTGTACAGTGGCAGCATGCTGAGAGACGAGCCAGAGTCGCTTATCTACTCTTTGGACACTTCCAAGATTAAGATTCAGCCTGATGCACCTCGGCCACAGCCTCAGGCTCAGTCTCAGGCTCAGGCTCAGTCTTTGCAACAAAAGCAACTTCAGCAGCAACCAGTTCAGTCTCAGACTCAATCTCAATCTCAATCGCAGACTTTGCTCCAACCTCAGCCTCGCCCATCTGCTACTTTGACAGGTGCATCGCAGCAGCAGCAGCAGCAGCAATCGTCTGATTCTAGCAACGAAGCTTTGGACAAAAGCCGCCGTCATCGCTCACTGATGCCTCCGCCTTCTAACCAGACTATGCAGCAGCCAATTCAGCGCAGCCCACCTAATGTGCAGCAAACGCTCAGCTCTGGTCCTCGCTCTGTATCCATGGTAGGTGGTGCTGCAGCCGAGCGTGCTATCAAGGACCAGCAGCAGCAACAACAGATTTATCAGTCTTCAGGCAATCAGCGTCCTCCAGAGACTTCGATTCCACTGCCACCTTCTTCGCAGGTCTCAACTAGACAGCAGGCTCTTCCACCATCTGTAGACACTAGCCGTGCACCCGAGGCAAATGACTCTTTCGACGACTTTGAAATTGTGAGCCCTCCTGTTGGCGACAACAATGATACTCAGCGCGCGATTGCAAATGGCTCGTGGGCATCGCAGGGCAGCAAAGGACGTGCTCATCAGCGGCGATCAATTGCGCTCAATCAGGGCCTGGTAAACAATAGCAGCAGCCTGTCAAGCAGTCCACCAGTCGGATCGGGTATCCTGATGGGTTCGAACGAAAGCCTTGGCGCTATTTCGAACGACAGCCTTGCCAGTGCTCAGCAGCAAGCGCTTCTCAATCCGCAGGTGCAGCAGGCACAGCGCGACGAGAGAAGACTGACTATTCAGCTGCGTAACCGCAACTCTGTAGCTATTCTAGGCGCTAATGGAGATCCTACTGAGCCGACTCCTAATTCCAAGCCTGCAAGTAGTACCAATCCGCAAGCAGTGGCTCAGGGGGCGTCTGATGGTGCAACACCGCATCCTCCTCCGCCGCCGAGCAAGCGTATGAGCACCGATATCTCGGTTGCATCTGAGCAGAAGGACGCTATTTCGCGTGCGTGGATGTCATTGGAGGCCAAGTATGCTCATCAGAGGTCGGTCAAGGAAGAGGCTGCAGATGGCGCCTCGTCTCTACAGAGCATGCGCACAGGCGAGAATCTGCTTTCTGATGACGCCTCGCGCGTATTGAGCGTGCTTCTAGGCATGCGACGCGAGCTTGCAGAGACAAAGCAGCAGCTGAGCACTGTGTCGCGTGTTGCTATCGAGCGAGTTGCAGAGGCCGAGCGTGGTCGCAAAGCAGCTTTGCAAGAGGCTATTTATCTCAAGGCCAAGGCCAGTGCGCTGACTGCAGGCAACGCGCCCCTTCTGAATAAGCTCAACACGCATCGCATTCACGAGCTGGAACGACTCTATGCTAATACACTTAATGACAACGATGCATTGCGCAACCAGCTATCAAATGCTAATCTGGCCCTGAAGCAGTCGCACGATGCCCTGGCAGAGTTCAAGTCTGATGCCGAGCTGACTCGTCGCCAGCTACGGGAGCTCGAGGCCCTTCAGGCCGAGGAGCAGCCGCGTGCAGCTGAGTTTGACCGCCGTCTTGCTGAAAAGGACGCTCTTATTGCGCAGATGGCAGCCGCTGATGCTGAGCGTGCTCAGCGCCTGGACGCTGCCTTGCAACAGGCGCATGCCGCGCAGGAGCGCACCGAGCGTCTGCAGCAGATGCATGCAGAGTCGCTTAGCCGTGTCGATACATTGAGCTCTTCTGTCACTGAGCTTCAGTCAGAAGTCGAGACCCAGCGTGCGCAGGCTCAGCGCAGCCGCGAGCGCGCAGCTGACTTTGAGCGCCTTTGGAATGACTCGCGTGACGAGCTTGCCTCGTTCCGTGGGCTGCGTGCACAGGTGGAAAAGCTGGAATCTAAGGAGCGCCGCATCGTCGAGCTTGAGCAGCGCCTTGCAGATGCAACTACTACATATGGCCGGCCCCGCAACGACTCAAGCACTTCCTCGACTCAGGAACCACGCGCTAGCTTTTCTTCAGACTCGCCAAGCGAGTCGCGTACCCGTGATCTGCATTCAGCGTACTTATCAGCGCATCGTCAGTGGTCCGAGGCTCGCGACGAGCTGCTTTCGCTCAAGAACGCTTTGCGCGAGGCTAATGACCAGCGCCATGAAGCCGATACTCGTTTGGCTTCTCGCGAGCGTGAGCTCAGTGATATGCAAGCGCGTCTTTCGGCGTTTACAGCTCTGCTGCAGGAGTATGCTGATCGCCAGCAAAAACCCCGTTCTGGCGATGCCAAGCAGCAGCGTCTTGTTGGCGAGGACGACACGATATCTGTTCAAAGCATGCTAGCTGCAATCCAGCAGCTACAGCGCTCTTCTTCTATTGCTTCCAGCCGTCCGAGCGTTGATGCGGTCAAGCCAACTCAGACCGCATCTATCACAGCGCCTGCACGGATCCTTGAAGCATAAATAAAATAATATGGACAAATATATATATTTTTAGCTTTTTTTGTTGCTTTTAATTCTTTTATCTTTTTTACTTTTCTCCGAACTATATTATAACATTGGTTTTACTTGGACCTCTATGCATTTTTTTGTTGATAGACAAAATGGTTATTATATTTAAAGTTTCACTAAGAAAATAACCAATGAAGTAAAAAAGGAATAGTAAAGTCATGCTTTTCTCTTTCATTTCTATTTTTATTTTTCTCTACTTTTTTCAATCTACTAATTTATTGTTAATAAATATGTATTCTTTAAAACAAGGGCGAATTTAAAAGTTAAAAGTAATATTATACATAAATGGCTGCGCATTTCTCACACTCTATCATAAGTGTATATAAAATACAGTTTATTTTCTCTTCTAACTCTGCAATTGGAATAGCACCCTTTCCCAGTGGAATTGCCCCTTCTGAAACAAGTAAATAAATTCACTTTGAAATGGAATTGGGGCGATTCCACCAATGTTTATAGGTAAAAGGAATGATGTAACAGAGTATCTGCTTACTACTGCAAATGTTTTGTCCTGCTGGAAAAAAGCTCAGGCTTAAAGAACTGACAAAAGGAAAAATAGCTTGTTGACTTTGACATTAATGTATCTGGAATGTTCTTTGTGGAATTACTATTGGCCCCTTTACAAATTCCACTTGGTATAGTACACTAATCAGATTTTTAAGTACACTTAGCACTATTTTCCAGACATGCTCAATGCCAAGACTAGTTTTCTTCATTTGCAAACCTTGTCCCTCTGCCACAAGTATTTAATGAGGACTTTTCCACAGTTCATTGTCAAGATTTTTTACTTTTTCTTTGCATCATTTTGGTATAGTCAAGTTAGCACTCAGTCTCCATTTTATTTTCAATCTATATCAATTCAATAGATTTTTATTAAATCATTGTTTTTTAATTATATTTTATTTTTATTATTGCTGCAATGACCACAAAACTGGCACAGTCATCTCAAAAGCCTAAAAAGCAGACCCCTTAGTGGAAATCCAACAAATTGCCAACCACCAAGTCCTCACAAAAGACTTCACTTAAAACAGCACAACCTACCTAGGCCAAGACTAAGAAAGCCCTTGAGTGGTCATTGATTTTTAATTGTATTTCAGATTGTCCATTGATTTTTAATAAGATTTCAGATTGCTCAATGATTTTTAATAAGATTTATATTTTTCTAATTGGTTGAATAATTGCATTAATTACAAACACAAAAGAATAAAAAATAAACTACTTTTGAAATTTCAAATAATTCTAATGTAGTATAAATATCAAATAATATTCTGGACATGAGCCAGCAAGATTTTTATTCATTTTGTTCTTCAATCTGATTCAACAAAGCATACATATATTTAAATACTAAGAAATGGACAAAGTTGTTTCTACAAAGCACAATAATTATTTTCGAATGATATGTGGTGGTTGTGAACAATCAATTAATTATTATGATGTTCATGAAGATGGGTATGGGTATTGTCTTTGTGGAATGTTAGTCTACATGCCCAAATTTCATTTAGAAGGTGAAGACCCTGTTCCACTAACTAAAGAAGAGGATCTGACATCATGTTTCCCAGTCAAAGAGCCTCCACAGTGACATCAGTGACTATTTATTGAATCATGAACATATATGCTTATTCATTGTTTTAACTTTGCAAGTTTCTATGGTAATAATGTTATTAAAAATATTTTTATTAATACAAAAAGTTTTTCTTATTTATCCTTAGACTGAAAAACCTTATGACAGTTAAAGAGTAAAAAAAATAAAGTTTATTTCTATCAAGTAATATGTCAATTCAAAACATAATGTTTACCAATTCAGCCCAATTGGATAACACATCCATGAGATGGTCTGAGGTAGTGTGACATGGTCTGGCCCTGTCTCAGCCTCAGGTTACATCACCT
>JANBOH010000263.1:0-21231 GCA_027478445.1 Coemansia asiatica | reverse complement strand
CTGCATCTGCTGCCGCTTCGTCCGATGCTGCATCTTCTGGATGGGACATTGACAGGAAATCCGAATCGAAGAGCTCGGCTGAGGCATGGACTACGAAGTCTTCCTCTAACGCTCAGGACTCCAAGCCTAAGGACTCTCAGCAGGCATCCTCTTCCAACACCGCAGCGCCTTCCAAGCCTGCGCCAATGTCGTGGGCAAGCATTGCAAAGAGGTAAGTATTATTATTATTGTTGTTGTTGTTGTTATTTATGGTGTTCATTTATGCCGGGCTCTATATAATGTTTTTTTTGCATAAACCTGGCTGTTTTGACGCATGCAACATGTGCGTTGAGATTAGAGTCAGCTACACTATTTTTTTATAAGGAGTAGTCTAACAAATAGCAACGACGTGTTTCTTGTAACTTTACTACTTATAGAGGAGTCAAGCAGGCATCTCCAGAGTCTGCAGCTGCATCGCAGTCCGACAAGAAGCCTTCTGACGCCGCTACGACACTCGAAGATGAGACAGTATCCAAGAAAGATACTGCGGATATCGCATCTAGCCAGGAAATGCCCGAGACCAACTCTACTTTAGAGATAAACGCTCCAGAAGCTATCGCCGAGGAAAAGCTAGAGCCTGTAGTCGTTGAAGAGACCGTCACAGTAGTAGAAGTTGAGAAGGTCACAGAGCCCGCACAGCTAGTTGAGACAGCGCCCACAACACTAGAGACAGAAACCCCGGCACCAGACACAGCGACACCGGAGTCCCAGACAGCGCCTGCATCTGCAAAGAAGCCCGTTACCAATGCTCGGCGACTCAACCAGGATGCACCCGTGGTCATGCCCACAGGAAGCTCTTCTCTTGAGCGCATCGGCATGCAGTTTGGCAGCTTGAGCATCGGTGGCGTTGAGCTGAGCTCTCTAGCGACACCTGCTGCTGCTGTTACATCAGAGCTTGAAAAGCCCGCTGCCGAAATCCCTGCTGCGCCTGCTCAGCCCGAGACTAAAGAGGCTGTTGCCCCTGTTCAGGCAATCGTCTCTGAGGCTGCTCCTGCTCCTGCCCCCGTTGCACCTGCCACCGCACCTGCACCTGCTGCTGCCGCTACTCATGTCCCCATTGCAGAGCCTGCTGCACAGACCGCTAGCGCTTCTCAGGGCCCTCTGACGACTTACCTCCAGCAACAGCAACAGAACATTAACAACCAGAACCCGGCCTACCCAAGCGTTAGCGCTATCAGCCAGATGCCGCTTCCTAACGACTACGGAGCTGCAGCACTGTACGGCGCTGAACCTCCACGTAACCTGATGGGCTTCTACGACAGCTATGGATACGGCCAGTTTGTTGCCAACAAGGACGCATCTGCCGCTGCTAACAATGCCGATACGCAGCAGGCTGCCACCACCAGCGGACCCCAGGCTGCAGGTATTAACGGTGCCAATAATCTTGGCCAGGCTGGCTTGTTCCCTCAACAGATGCCGCAGCCATTCGGCATGAACCACGGTATGCCCTGGCCCCAGTCGTACTACTTTGGCATGATGCAGCCCGGAAGCCAGTTCCACAATCCTGCTGCATATGGCAACAACCCTGCTCTGGCAGCCGCATATGGCCAGCCATTTATGAAGCAGCAAGGTATGTATATGATGTACCCTGGCGCTACTCCGCAGGGCCTTCAGGGCGCTGGATCGCAACTCCACCAGCAACAGCAGCAAACCGTTCAGCAGCCCGGACAGCAGACTGCCCAGGGCCAGCAGCAGGCCGGTCAGCAGGCCGCCGCTGGCAACCAGCAGGTTAATGCCCAGCAGGCTGGTGCCAAGAACCCTGCTCAAAGCAGCGCTGGTAACCCCTATGGAAACATCAACGCTCAGAAGGCAGGCAACCCCTATGGTCACTACGCTGCCAACATCGGCGCTGGATTTGGCGTCTATGAGCAAGACCCCGCTGTTTTGTCCAACTCTCCCCAGCAGTTCAGCCTTGGAGGCATGCCTGGAATCTTCTCTGCATCCAAGGGCGGTGCCAAGGATCCCAGTACCAAGGGAAACCCTGCCAGCGGCACTGCTCCAGTGATCGGCGGCACTACGTACTATAGCAATCCGCAGCAGCTCGGCGGGTATCCTAGCCAGGTCAGCAGTTCGCATCCTCAGGGCTTTGGCAGCCATCACCAGCAGCCCTACTACGCCTCCTACGCTCCAAGCTATGGACAGACGCAGACCCCCCACATGTACCAGCAGCAGCAACAGCAGCAACAGCCTCAGCACCATCACCACCACCAGCAGCACCAGCACCAGCAGCAGACTCAGGGCAGCCACCAGCAAGCTAACAAGCAATACTGGGAGAAGCAGTGATTGGTGAATACAAAGACAGAGACATGATCTTTTTTTCTGCTGCTTTGACACTTTAATAAGAACATTTTTTGTGCGAAATTCCTTTTTATATTCTTTTCATTTTTTCTTCATTATAAATCTTGCAAACCAACAATTCAAACAAGTCTAATGCAGTGAAACCGATCTCAGACCGGCTTGTATAGGTCATTCTGAGCCGAGCCGACCTGAGCCTGGTCCTGGAAAAAAAGCTTTTTTGGCATTAGCCAATCAACAACTCGCTGAATGAAAAAGGCATATAATTAAGCAATGAGCGAAAAAAAGTTTTGGTTTAGCTCCAAAAAAGGATTTTATCATAAAAGTATCAGCCATTAAAATTTAGCAGAAGGCATTGGGGGCTTTTTTTTCTTCCTAGGTTCACTTCATTTGCTTAATTATCGCAATCATTCTTATTTTTTTTTATAAGACGTAAGTTTATGAGAAAATCTTGAACAAGTGCTAAAATAAACGGGAATAGGTCGTAATATATGGCGACCGGTGGAACAATTACGGCTGGCTGTTATTCTTTTGATAGCTATAGCCCTACAGTAAAATAAAAGGGCTTATAGTAAAATTCGGTGGTCAAATATGTCTAAAAAATTTTGCCCAACGAATTCCGGCTTGTTGTAAAGACAAAAAGCAAAAAAGTCTCTAGGCTTTCTTTTCAGATAAAGTGACATAATAAGACTGTTTTCTTTTTTTTTTTTAACAAAAAAGCATCTTTCTTCTTTTTGTTCATCTTTTATTTTGCTTTTTTTTCATTTTACAAAACCAGCTAAATCAGAGCTGGAAAAAAAGATTGTGCATTCATTTAAAGATTAATATTATACCCTTTCTTTCTAATTCACCTTTTATTTTTTAAATAGGAGGACGCTCGCCATAAAATATTTTTTATTCTAGTTGAGGAAAAAGAAAAATGGCAGATTCCGTTGTTGAAGTCGATACTTCTAAGCTGACACTCAATTCGCCTGAGGTCATTGTTAATCAGGCCACAATCAACATTGGTACTATTGGTCATGTAGCTCACGGAAAGTCAACACTTGTCAAGGCCATCACTGGTGTTCATACCATTCGTTTTAAGAACGAGCTTGAGCGTAACATTACAATCAAGCTAGGCTATGCGAACGCCAAGATTTACAAGTGCGACAACCCCGAGTGCCCACGCCCTGGCTGCTACAAGTCCTTTGGCTCTACAAAGCCTGCACAGGTTCCTTGCGAGCGTCCTGGATGCGGAGGCACGCTGCAGCTTGTTCGCCATGTGTCCTTCGTTGACTGCCCTGGTCACGACCTGCTTATGTCCACTATGCTCAGTGGTGCCGCAGTCATGGACTCTGCCATTCTTATGGTTGCTGCTAACGAATCTTGCCCACAGCCTCAGACCGCAGAGCATCTGGCAGCTGTCGAGATTATGCGGCTGCAGAACCTTATTATCATGCAAAACAAGGTTGATCTTATCCAGGAAGACCAGGCTTTAGTCCACTATGGCCAGATCCAGGACTTTATCAAGGGAACCGTTGCAGAGGGCTCGCCGATCGTGCCTATCTCGGCGCAGCTCAAGCTCAATATCGATGCTGTCGTTGAGTACATCTACAAACACATCCCTGTTCCAGTGCGCGACTTTAGCGCCGAACCGCATATGATCCTTATTCGCTCTTTCGACGTGAACAAGCCCGGATACGAGATCGACAATCTCGATGGTGGCGTCGTTGGTGGAAGTATTCTGCGTGGTGTTGTCAAAGTCGGACAGGGTATTGAGATTAGGCCTGGTATCGTTGTCAGAGATAGCCAGAACAACCTTGTCTCTCGTCCGCTTTTGTCGCGCATTATCTCGCTGAACACCGAGAACAACAAGCTGCAGTTTGCAGTTCCTGGAGGTCTTATCGGTGTTGGTACTCTGATTGACCCATCGCTGACTCGTGCTGATCGTCTTGCTGGTCGGGTCCTTGGATCTGTGGGCACGCTGCCTCGTCTTTTTGTCGAAATCGAAATCAACTTCTTCCTGCTGCGCCGGTTGTTGGGTACCAAGTCTGAGGGCAAGAAGCAGGCAAAGATCGAGAAGCTGCTCAAGGGAGAGTACTTGCAGGTCAACATTGGCGCAAACAAGATCGGTGCTCGTGTCACTGGTGTCAAGGCTGATCTGGCAAGGCTTCTTTTGAACGGCGTTGCGTGTGCGGAAAAGGGCGACAACATCGCTATCAGCAGACGTATTGACAAGTACTGGCGCCTTATCGGCTGGGCCAAGATTGAAAAGGGCAGATCTCTCGACGTTTAAAGTAAGGAGTGCTTGTTTTTTCATCTTTTTTTTACTTGAATGGCAACCACTCT
Organism: Coemansia asiatica; assembly: GCA_027478445.1. Taxonomy (NCBI): domain Eukaryota; kingdom Fungi; phylum Kickxellomycota; class Kickxellomycetes; order Kickxellales; family Kickxellaceae; genus Coemansia; species Coemansia asiatica. The sequence continues at coordinate 16,569 of JANBOH010000263.1, read as the reverse complement.
TCCTTTTCTTTTCTTATGAAAACTATATATAGTTAAAAGTTTTTACTGGATATACTGGCGGTTGGCGGTATATGAAAGAGAGAAAAAAGAAAAAACTGCAATTAATCTCCATATGAAACATATTATCTTTTAATGACAGATTTTTTTTTGCAAACGCGACTTGTCACGTTTTAATTGTCATGTTAAAAACGTAAATGCAATTTTTTCTAGCTTACTAGAGGTCTTCTATTAAACAGTGTTTTATTGCAAGCGACTTTAAATAGAACGACTTTTGTCCTTTACCTCGTTTGACATAAAATGCCATTGTTCGAAAAAAAAGTGGGCTAAATGAAAAAAATTTTACCTCATTTTTAATTGTTGTACTGCATTTTATTCTTATTCTTATTCTTTTTTTTTTGTTGGTTAGACGCCATCATCATCGTCTAGTTCGTGTTTTCAAGAAAAAAATCATTTTTATTTTTTACTTTTTCAAATTCAACGCCAACGTGCAACGTGTTTTTTATTTTTCTCATTTTGTAAAATTTATTATTCATACGTTTTCTTTTAAACCAGATTGATTTAATTTTTTTATACCTTCATATCGAAACTGAATCTGAGTTTGCTTTTCAATATTATCTTGTTTGATAGACACCTGTGAACAGGCTGCTGTATCTTTGCTACCGCATCCTAAAAAGGGATACAAATAACCAACGCCTGACTGTCTGATAGGAAAATTGGCCAAGAAATGGAGGAGACAGATATCTCAAGCAGCGTATACGCAGCCGTGTACTCGGGAGTACAGGTTTACGAAATGATATGTCGAGGAATAGCAGTTATGAGAAGACACTCGGACTCCTGGCTAAACGCAACACAGATTCTCAAGGTGGCCGGCGTGGAAAAGGGCAGGCGGACAAAAATCCTGGAGCGCGAAATACTTACTGGGGAGCACGAGAAGATCCAGGGCGGCTATGGCAAGTACCAGGGGACCTGGGTTCCATTTGCGCGAGGCGTGCAGCTATGCAACCAGTACAATGTCTACAGCCATATCCGGCCTATTCTGGAGCACGACCCAACTGCGTCGGGAACACGGCCCGATAAGACGCCAACAAAGGCAGAGGTGCGCAAGCTGATGAAGAGCACGCAAAAGACAACTGCAAAAAGAGAGCGGATCGTTGGGACTGCAGAGATGGCGCATTCCAAAAAATACCGCGTGAGCTCAAGCGTCGCTACTTCCCCGCTGCACTCAGATATGGCGCATGGGTACCCGCCAAGCGCGCTTTCCAACGGCGTTCCAAGCACACCGGGATACTACCAGGGCGACATAGCAGCAAGACCGTTCCCGCTAGCGACTCCAGTGCGTCAAAAAATATATGCCTCGCCTGCCGTCCCCGGCAGCGCATCAGCAAAGTGGCCTCAAGGCAGCGTCTCTGAAGAGACTCCGCTGGCTCTTATTGTAGATGCCGAGTCTCAAAGCATGGCCAACTCGCTGAAAGCCGGAGAAGGGGGTGATAATGCGTCTTCAAGCAGTGCGCGTGTCAAGCATGACCGCACCATGCTGATGAGCATTTTCACAACTGACGACCCAGACCATATTCCTGAATGGCTGTCGCATGGGTCTTCTGATGTAGATGTCAACCTGGTTATCGACGAGCAAGGCCACACTGCAGTGCATTGGGCTGCTGCGCTAGCCCGCATAAACGTGCTCGACCTTTTGCTGTTTCAAGGAGCAGACGCGCGTCAGCTGAACTACGAGAGCGAGTCTGCGCTGGTCCGCGCTGTGCAGGTCACAAATAACTATGAAAACCAGTCCTTCCCTGACTTGCTAGAGCTGCTTCACGACACCATCCCGCTAACTGACCAGAGCAACCGCACCGTGCTTCATCACATTGCCATTGCTGCAGGCGCCGAGGGTCGCGATAAGGCAGTAAGATACTATGCCGACTGCCTGCTTTCGTGGATCGTGCGCATGGCTGGCGGATACCAGGTCGATGGCGACACATCTGAAAGCTTGCCGCTCGACAGCTCTGCGGGATCTCTTGATCTGAACGCGCATAGCGGCTCTGCTGACAGCAGCACCATGGTTAGCTCAGTTGCCAACGGCTCGCAGCCAGACACAGAGGCGGCGTCTAAGGCTTCTGCCTTGTTGTCTAGCAGCAACGGTCATCACTTGCCTACGCCAAACCAAAGCAGCAGCCCCAATCGTCGTCAAAACGGCTTTTCAAAGTCCGTATTCGACGAGGCGCCATCGCAGTCTGCTCTTCTAAACGGCACTAATGAGCAGTCTCGCATAGCTAGCAGGGCCGAGAGCCCCTCTGCTCCAGAAAAATCTGCTCAACAGAACACCAATGCAGACTTTGCAGCGTTTCTCAACTTGCAAGACGTCGATGGCAATACTGCGCTTAACATTGCTGCGCGCAACGGCGACCGTGCCATGATTCGCATGCTTCTTGGCGCTGGTGCGTCGGCAACGATTGCTAACCGTGTCGGCCTATGCCCGTTAGACTTTGGCGTAGATCGCATTGCTGAGGATATCATTGATGTTGGTGGCGAAGTGCCTCTTTCAGGCTCTGCGCTTGGCTCGCTGGACCCGATGAATTCGCCAACACCCGCTGGTCTCGTATTTGCAGAGAAGCAGCTTAGAAGCTCTGCTGGCTCCCTAGCAACTTTGCAGACCCCAAAGCGTCGACTCATGCAGGGCCTCACTGAAGCTGCGTTGCTGTCTACACCGGCCGAGCAACGTATGCGTCAGTCGGTTCTATCGATTCAGCAGATGATGACCGATTTAGAGGCGGATTTCTCCGGCGAGATGCGGCTCAAACAGGAGCACTTTGAGGGCATCAAGCAGCAGCTACGTACAACTACAATAGAGCTGGCCAAGGCACGCGAAACCATTCACCAGCTGCACACAAAAACGACACAATTGACCGAGATCAAAGCACGAGTCGGCTATCTTGAGGAGACGCTTGCGCGCGAGACATGCGCTGTACGCGAAGCAATAAGCTCGCTGCCTGCAGACTCAAAGCCACGCCATGACCTAGAGACATTGCTTGGAACTCTGCTTTCATCGCCGAGCGTCTGTCCTGTCGATGCCGACGAAGACGTAGAGGCTGGTCTGCCCTCTTTATTCCTCGAGCTGCCCAATGTCGACGACAAAAGCCTGGAGGGCCTGGAAGACGATCCAGAGAAGCTCAAGGCTGCCGTTGAGCATCTGCGTGTAATCAACCAGGTCTATGCCCGGAGAGATGCACTTCTGCGCGAGCGCGTTGCTGCGCTTCGTCGGCGTGCTGACGTATCTGAGCGAGAGCGGCAGTATCGCCAGATCATCGCTTCGTGTTGCGAGATATCTGAGGCCGATGTAGATATCTGGATCGATCGTCTTGTCTCGGCTGTCGAGTCCACAGTCCCAGAGGTGCGTACTGAAAACGAGCTGCCACTAACAGCAGCAAGGGGTCACGACCAGGAAAGCCAGCATGTTTCCACATCATTATCAAGACCGGGTATCACCAATGTCTCTGCTGGCAGTAGTTTATCCACACATCCTCAAACAGCTTCTTAGGTTGCGTTTCGTGTGCATGGTTTAAATCATTTTGCTTGAAATGCTTTTTCCTTTGCAATACCTTCTTTCACTTCTTTTTCATACCTAAAGCTTTTTTCCTTTTCCTTTTTTTTCTTCATTTTTCTTTATGGCATGTCTCTTTTTTCGCATACACTACGGTTAAAATTGAAAAAAAAAGAAAAAAAAAATTAAAGGCCATTTTCCACAAAGGATTATGGTTGCAATGGCTATTTTATACAAAAATCAACATTGCACCACATGGCAAGGTTGTTTTTGTGATGGGTGTTGATTGTATGTTGTGTCGAGGTATAATAGTTGTATGATGGCAAGATTGTATGAGCATTGTTTGTGTCGTGTCGAGTTGTGTCGAGTTGTGTTGTGTTGAAGGGTAAGCAGGTCGTTTGAAAATTGATGGGTGTGCAATGGAAAAGAAAAAATAAGAGAAAAAAGAAATTATTAGTATTTTATGTAAAATTTACCATGATCGCATTGGTAATAATATACAAAACGATTGAGCAAAAAAAAAGACAAAGCAAAAAATACAAAGAAACATTTGCGATACTTACATAAAATGTAGTTAGCCACTCCACTAGGATTTCTCCTAGCAGGGGCATTTTAGGACAGCATCAACTGTCCCAGCTTTAAATCAATTGAAATTAGATCTTCTTGGCAGTATTCACAATGTGGCATCTTTTCTTCTTGACATCTGCTGAAGATGAAGATGCAGCAACAGAAGAAGAAGCAATGTGCTACCTTGAACAAGTGCAATAAGCAGGAGAATTATCAACAGATGTCAAGACAATTGCAACTGTTGCAGAAGAAAAAGAAGAAGGAAAAGCAGCAATGTCAGAAGCAACACACTTCCTTGACCAAGTATGCTGTACAGAAGCATTGCCATTTGCACAAGAAGAAACTGCAATTGCAGAAAAAGATGCAGCATTAGAAGAAGAAGCAACTGGCTTTTTTGAGCATCTGAACCATTTGGGAATCTTGCCATTAGTGCACAGACCATCCACAATATGCTTGAAATTGAGAATAGCAGCCAGATCCCTGTTATACAGCTGCCAGCACACATTTGGCTCATCTTTGCAGATGACATTGTGCTCCAATCTTGCTTTCTTGCAAATCTTTGCATCCATTCACTTCATAGCAACTGCCATTCTCCTAGCAAATGATGGTCTCATCTTTTTGGACTGAGGCTTAACAGCAGATGGCTTTACAGGCACTTGTTTCTTGCACTCAGATTCCTTCCAGCAGTCTCTATTGGAGCAATAATAAAGACCATGAACAGGAAAAAGTGGTGTTTTTTCCCTTTGTGCAGGCTGAGGATTGGGCACTTTCAAGTCAGTAGCAATGAGTTTGCTGAAGCATTTAGGGCAGAACAAGCTGGTGGGATATTCATCAATGTGATAGACTGTGAAACCTTTTTGCACAGCATTTCTCTCATGCCAATGCCTTGAACTGTCTGATAAAAGCATGTGTTATGAGAAGACCAATTGCTAATGACAAGGATAGGATTGTTATTGTTGAAAAATCAAAAATATTCCTTTTTTCAGAATTATATTGATTTATTTCTATAGTGTGTGCCAACACACTAATTTATGGGTTGACTCAGTTCACTTTTGAGTTGCTATGGAATGGCTTATCAAGACTATTTTTTTTCAAATATTTTTCTACTCTTTCAAGGCTTTATTTAAACTATCATTTTTCAAGAACTCTTTGAAGATTTCTTTGTCTTTGCTTTTCATTATCTTTTTTATTTTTTTCAAATATATACTTCTGTTTATTTAAAAGACCCATGCATAAGTATGTATCTTTTTTTCAGTATATTGCTAGCTGCTGGTAGTGGGAGAATATTTGAATAAACAGCAATCACTTCAGCTCACTGATAGCTTTTATGAGACAGCTCAGCAATTAAATCACTTGCCAATGTTGTGATTGGCAGATTCAATGCTTTGCTGATATCAGCAGCATATCAGTTTACACAGGATAAAGCATGAGAACAAGGAAATAAATTCTGTTGAAAGAAGTAACAGCTACATGTTTTTTTCTTGAAATCAATAGAATAAGCATTTCCCTTTTCAGCATTATCTATTACTGTGTAATATTGCAGCCTGGGATGAAGTATTTGAAAATAATTGAGCATTTTTAAGAAATTTTGCAATACTTCCTCTGTGACCTGTGCAAGAGGAGATGCAGAAGTTTCCTTGGCAAGTGCTTCATAGTGGGCATTGATCTGGCTATGCTGTGTTTCTAACCAATGCCTTATTACATTGAATGGTGGGCCACTGTGCATCTCCTTATCCATAGAATTAGCTAATTCAGCTGGATTTGATGTAATGATACCAAATCTCAGTACCATTGCCAAATGAATGACCCACCATTCTGGCTTTCACTCAATCATAAGATAATCATAAATTACCTTATTATCCTTGGCAATATTGTTCATGACATTTTGAAATTTAACCCATGACAGTGTCCAAGCAGCCATCCATAAGCACTTTTCCATTATTTTAAACTGATGCTTCAGATTGCACTTAATGTGCAGGCAGCAGATAGCTACCTGTGCATTGGACAGCACAGCCTGTTGTGCTGCAATAAGCCCCTTATCAGAGTCATGCATAAGGGTGATAGGCATGCTCCTGATCTGTGGAAGGCCTTTGCACAAATGATGTAGAAAGTATGTCCAGTTGTCTGTATTTTCTATAGAGACTATGGCTGTTGCAAGCTGAAGCAACTGACCATTGCCATCCTGTGCAGTGGCCATTAACATAATGCTGTGATATGAGCTAAGAATATGGCAGCCATCAAGATAGATACTATGGCAGCAGTATTCAAATGCTCATGCCATAGCACCAGGAAAAATAAAAATGCACATAAAGTGTGCTGCTACAGGCTGTAGTGTTCTATCAACCATTGCAGAATCCACTTCAAGATCAAGATTGGCTACTGTACCAGTGTCTATGCTCTTAATAGAAGCCATGTAACTAGGAAGATGCTGATATGATTCCTCATCATCAACTGTAGATATTTTTTCACACTTCTATTTGCACATAAATCCATTCAGTAGTTTAATATTCCCTGAGTAGATGATTCTACACCTGCCACAATTGCATGTGGCTTGGTATTGGGATTGGCTGTAATGCTATCTCTTGTAATCATAGCAGCAGCAAGGCAGCAAATATGTATATTATATTTCTCAACTGCTCTGCATGTAAGCAAATGATAAGTAGCACATATATTGATAATAGAAATATTATCACTTTTCTTTTTGTATGCTGCAGTGATCCAGAATCCACATGACTCATATATAGCCACCACACTGCCTTCAGTAGCTGCAGGAACAGGGCATGCACTGCCTATGACATTGCCAATGTTATCACCTGCAACAGAAGCTGATCCACTACCAGTGATGCTGACATTACAATAGCTGACCCAGTCATTATAAAGAGAATCAGCATTGCAGAGAAATGTACTACTGCTATCTTCAACATTAAAGTCAGATCCTCTATTAACACCTCCACTACCAACATGTCCATCATCAGCACCTCCATCATCAGAATCATCTGGAAAAAGATCAGGCAAACAAGCAGCTGAAGTAGTGGTCTCCATACTATCCTTGTTCTTATGCAAGTAATACTCTACTGGGTATATTGCCATATATCTTGTCATATCTGAATAAACTATGTGATAAGGTGAACCTGTTTCTGCCTCAAAAAGGGCTAAATCTGCATGAAAGTTATCTATGTTATCATAGACAGCACCAGGAGCAATGCATGAACATTGCCCAGTAAGTGTGTTTGCTGTTGCAATAGCTAGGAAAGTCCATGGTAATTATTAAGAAAAGCATTGATAGATGAATTCAAATGTTTTTTTTTTAAAAAAAAAGCAAATATATAACAAAATAACTAAGAAAGCTAAAAGAGCAGCAAAAAATTCAAGCAGCATAAGTTTACAAAAAAAAGCATTGTCAAGTAATGTGCAAATTCAAACAAAAATATTATTTATGGGTGTTTTGCATGTGCTTCTGATGGAAAAGTGGTATTTGTTGCATAAACTATATGAATCATATTAAAAATGTTGTTAAAGAAAAACCCTTGAAAAACTATGGAAGCTCTTAAGTATTTATAGTTGTCCAGTTGTGTGCTGAAGTAGTGCTGCATTTCCAGTTAACTAGTAGCTTTGATAATATATGATTAATCACAGTTACAATTTGCGACGATTAATCAGTGCATGTTTACAACAGTATTTTTGATAAAAAAATTTAAAAATAGTATTATTTTTGACTTTATCTCATAAAGATCGCATTAAAACATTATTAATAGAGGATTGTTTTTTACTGACTATGTTTTAAGCAGTGATTTCCCCCCGATTATCCTTGCCATTGTGTATTTGTATTCTTCGACTTTTTTCTTTTTAAAGTCAAGGCATAACGGTTTTTGTGTCTGTAAGCAGTGATGCATCAGCATTTCCTTTACTTTCTTTTCGGTGATCAAAAACGGTTATCGAAAAATAATAGTACATTTTTTCCACAATTGGTGAGGGAAAAGTGTGTATTTATTTTTCACTTTTTGTATTCTTTCAAAATCCTTAATTTATAAAAGCATTCTGGCATTTTTTTCTTTCTTTTATTGCCTACTAGCAATTTCCACTAATTACATGACCATTTGCTTTGCACTGAAACTGCTCTCACAGTACCTGCGCTGTCGAAATTAACTGTACGTGTCAGACATGTGCCTGTCCTTTTTTACTTTTTCTCTTGAGCGAATCGCTTACTTGTTATAACAAAAAGCAGAAATTGGCAATGTCTAAAGGGTGAATAAAAAACCACAGACTATAGTATTGTAAATTGACCAGAGTCAATCCTTAATGTTTTTCGGCTCTCTGTTACCTTACAGAGCTGTCAATTTAAACTCTCCTAACGTCTTTGGTCAAATAAACTTGTCATTTCACTTTAATACACATATTTAAACTAATTGCTATTTAACTAATATTTCCTTTTTGTAGAGCAAAGAATTTCCTTGCCACAGCTTAGCAGACCGACATACAGCAACGATGTCAACAAAGACGAATACGAGCTTAGGAACCGATGTCCGCTCGGACTCTATTAGACGCAGCGGATGCGCCGCTGGTGAAAACAGTAGCTGTGACAATAGTAGCAAAGACCATAAAACAGAGACAAATAGCAGCAGCAAGAAAACTGCAGTATACGGCCCCGAGCTGCCTCCCTCTATGATACGCAGCAAAGTCAACAGTGAAAAAGCTGCTGCAATAGGAAACATACCAAGCACGCCGGATTTAATAGATTTTTCAAAGCATATGCATGAGGAATCCTACAAAAATAATTCCAAATCTGACTATATGAGGCGCACGGAGAACGAGCTTCGGTCTCTCTTTTACTCACACTTGACGTCCATTATGGACCGCCACGGATACAAGGGCAAAGGTTTTGGAGAGCAGGATGTTGCACGGGTAATGGTCGAGGCGGGGCTCATGCCCTCGCTAGCAGAAAACCCTGCGTTGGCCCTGGCCACTGACATCAAGACCAAGATGATTGGTATCGTTCACAAAAATATACGGCAGATGGCTAGCTCTTTCATGTCTCCCGAATTTTTTGAGGACATGGATATTGACCCCGTGGTCATTGATACGCTTTCTGAAATGAGCCGGCAGGGTTTGAGTGGGTCTAAGCAGGCAGCCTCTGTTGTGGCCTTTGCTGCAGCTGCCGCTATTGCCGAGGAAGATGCAAACTTGGAAGAGGCACTGAAATCGCTCGATACGATGACCTTGGTTAAGAGCTTTCACCTCGATGAACTCTGCAAGGATATGCAGAATTCAAACTTTGCTTCTTCGCGCTCGAATCCTGCTGACTTGGATCCAGGGCTGCAACCATCATCATCAACGTCGGCATCAGCATCAGATTTGAAATCGGCATCAACCCAAAGCAAAACAGCTCAAGAAGAGTTATCTATACCTTTATTGGATGCATCGTTGCAAGAGTTGACAGCAAAGTCTGAGGAGGTACGGTCAAATAGTAGTCGGACTTTGGATAATAAGGACCGTTTGGCCACTGTTGCAGCGCATATTGTCAGCTCGGCCAGCGTGAGCAATGCAGAGTTAAACGGTTCGGTCGTCTCTAACATGGCTCAAAGCAGAAGAAGCAAGAAAAAGCCCAAAGCCAAGGGCAAATTCAACGTCAAAGTCAAGGAGCGCGAATCAGTGACTACATCTGCTGCTGCTGCTGCTGCTGCTGATAATGGAGATGCGAAATCAGATTACGCTGACCTATCTGAAACACAGCAACCTCGTATTTCGACAAGCAAACCAGCGTCAAACTCATCTAGCAGCGGGCAAAAAAAGCTCACAGACCTTAAATCGGCACTTTCGCCATCGGAAAACCTTTGTAAGACCTTTTTATCCTCTTCGTCTACCGATTCTGGCTCTATTTATGAATGCCTCGAGCAGCTAAGAAAACATTCTAATTGTTCAGACACGCTATGGAGCAGCGACAGCACCGATGAGCATAAACAGATACGCGCTTTTTGGATTGGGCTTAACGATGTCGAGCGAGAAGCACTAATCTTCGTTGAAAAGGAACTCGTATTGGCCCGTGTGCGAGATCATCAGAATTTCTCTTGCAACTGCAATGTGTGTACACGAAAGCGCAAGGCTATTGAGCATGAGATAGACTGTCTATATGACTGCTATTTTGATGATCTGCAAGAAAGAGTGCGTCGTGAGCGTGTTCGGGTAATTATTCGTCAAATGGAGCCAATGGCAAAGGCTAATATTCTGTCGTCAATCAACGTGGTCGTGGATACAGCCATGTCCAGCCTTTCTATGGACACAAAGCCGTGGTCAAAGGAGGATCTGAAGAACGCTATTACCAGGAGCATCAAGCGAGCAAAGCTGACCAGCTCTCTGTCGCACCCTGATAATAGGGAACCTGCAGATATCGGGATATTTTTAATGAGAGCAATGACTGCTTCAGTTCTCGACAATATTTCATCCGGAGATACAGAGGCTAAAGAGAAAAACGAGAGCAACCGAGATGCCGCAATTGAAGGAGCTGTGCAGACAATAAGGAGTTGGATCAATGGCACGCAAGATCCTCCTTCTTTCGATTCCAGTGATGAATTGGATCTGAGCGATGCAGAGAGCGATATCCTGAACAATAATGATCTCTTTTATACAGACCATATGCTGGATATTATCGATACATTCCCAACAGATAGCAAGATGTTTTTTGACATGATGGAGCGTCTTGCAGAGTACAGGATGAGGATAGAGGATGCTATGCTCGATGACTTTGACGACGACCTTGAATCTGTGTCTGCAGACATTCCTTCTTCTAGCAAATATTTGCACAACGATAACAAAGATTCTACGACAAGTTCATGGGTCCGCCAAGCAAATGACCATGCGCGTCAGCAGAGGAACCATCATCATGGTGAGATTGATGAATCAGAGGATCAGACAAGTGAGATCTCTTTGCAAAATGAGCCAGTTTCTGGATTTCCAAACACGGTCAAGGATTTTAGTCTTTATAGCGGCGACGATTATGAAGAGGAGGTCCAGTATTGCGAGGATGAAGATGAAGATGAATATTACAATCATGATGATGACGAAGTCGACGAAGACGAAGATGATCTGTATGATACCGATGAAGACCTTGACAACCTAGATGACCTGGGCTCTGAGTATTCCGAGCGAGAAGCAGAAGAAAGCCGCAAGGTATTCCAGCTTTTTGCAGCTCGGTTATTTGAGCAGCGCGTCATTAACGTGTACCGCGAAAAGGTAGCTCGGGAGCAGCAGCAGAACCTGATCAAAGAGCTAGAAGATGAGGAAAGGGAGCGTCAGGCCAAGGAAAAGCGTAGGCAAAAGAAGCGCGAACGTGATAAAGAGCGAAAGAGACAGCATCAGCTTAAAAGGGAGCAGGAGCGATTGGAAAAGGAAGCGGCATTGAAGGCTGAGCAGGAGCAAAAACGCGAGGCAGAGCAGAAGCGATATGAAGAGATGATGCAAAAGAGGCGCGAGCAGGAGCTGAAAGCAAAGAAAGCTTTGGAGGAGCGTAACAGGCGGATTCTGGAGGAGGCAGACCGTCGCATGGAGAGGGAGAGGCAGCAGAGACAGCGTGCGGAGCAGGAGCGGCTAGAAAAAGAGCGAGAAAGAATGAACAACGTTCGAGATGCAGCGGTTTTGCAGCAGCAGCAGCAGCAGCAGCAGAGGGAGAAGCAAAAGCAGAAGCAGAAGGATAAACCATCTCCAAAGGGCCGTAAGCAGATGCCAATGCCGATGAAGACACCGACACCGACACAGACACAGGCAAAAAAGCAGACAGAAACACAAATACCGGCACAGGTATCGGTACCAATTTTACCAATTGTGGCGATCTCTGCTGTAGTTGCACCTGCGGTTCCAACAGATTCCAGCTCTTCCAAAAAAAAACTGCCTTGCTCAACGACCCAGACTGCAACAATTGTATCTGCAGCTATGGCATCTTCTTCTCCCTTGACTAATTTTGCGGCTGATTGTTCACCTATCTCTGCTCTTGGCCAAACATCTGTTTTTGCACAACAGCCTCTGGTACTGCCTATTTCAAAAGCAACGGGAATCACCACCAATAGAATGCCTGCTGAGCCTGCTGAGCCTTCTTTGCCCCCTTTGCCCTTGATCAACCCATTTAGTATGGGTAGTGCATCGCCTACCACGCCCTCCTTTGGTATATCTAGCCATATGCGTACAAGCAGCAGTTCAAATGTCTATTATCCTCTTCTTCCAGCATCGATGCCAGTTCAGGCTCCATCGTTCCACGAGATGTCTCCAGAAATAGATGCCGAGATCTCTTCTATTGTAGGTCGTGTAATGGGCTCTTCCTCTTTGCAAGATGATCTGATTAGCGGCACAGAGTGGCGAGCAGAGCCATTAGAAACAGTTACGCCAGATCGTGGTTTTTCATCTGTGTCAGCTACACCTGCATCTGCTGGAGTAGGGATTGGCGTGAACCTTTGCATGAGCAATCATCTGTTGGACGCATCGTTTGGAGATATTTCAGCACGCCGCAGCTCTGTGCCTCATGACCAGGCTATAAACAATATGGACGCTCTAGGCAACGTCGATATGTCTATTGGAAGCAGCAGCCGCATTTCTGGAGCTAGGTTTCATATGCCCTTGGAAATGGCTCGCGAGATCGACTCGATATACTCTGCATACTGTGCGCTCGAGCGATTTAGGCGTGATACATGTGCTGGATCAACAACTGACCTTGGCAACGATGCATTTGGAGCATTTCATAGTGCATTTATGCTTGCACAGATGCATAGCATGATAAGCGAGTCTGAAATATGGACCATATGCAGTGCTAGCGCTCAGAGAAATCCCGGTTTCTGTCGCGTCAATCATGCTACGCATATGGTGGCATTTGCATGCACTGGCAATAGCAACGGCAGTTTGCGCATGCCTTTGTTAAAACCCAGAGCAATGGATACCATGGTCTCTGCAAGCAATGGCATTGTCCGAAATGGTGGCAGCATGCCCGCTAGACTATCTGGCAGTGATCGCCGAAGATATGATGAGTTCTTTTAGTCTCGAGTCCTAGCTCGCCTTTTCAGCCACAATTACTGTCTTCTGATTATTTTGTTTAGTTTTTTTTTTCTGTTTACAAAGAAGTTTGTTTTATAACCAAATTGTCACAAATTAAGTCCCATGCATTTGATCTAGGTCTGTGTCTGATCTTGGATCAGTGTCGAGAAACATGCGGATTAGGGCGACCAGCAAAGCCTTGGCAAAAAGTGGTCAACCAAAAAGGATTTTGATGCAAATCGCATGTTTTTTGTAACTATTAAAAAGACCATCATGTCACCTTTAATCTTTTTATCTGCATCCAATGTTAAATTCACCTCTTTTTCTATTCTTATCAATTCTTTTAAACCGTTTTTAAGCCAACATATCTTTTTAGCTACTATAACTTCTATATACACATATCATTGTAAGTATATAAAGCACTGTGTGCACTCAGATTTGGTTCTTATCGCTCTATAAATCTATTACAAGTGGGATTTGAATTTAAATTTTTTTTGTTTCTTCACGCGAAATCTCTTTATTATTGTATATAGTAAATAACATAAACGATAACGAACTACAATGCTCGCACGTACCATCCAGCGCAACACCCGTATCTTTGCTGTTCCTCTCCATTCAGCCATTGGCCAGAGCCGCATGTATGCTGACGACAAGTTCAAGGAGCGCGAAACAGCTGCTGAAAACCAGTATATTCACAAGAGACAGGAGGAGCAGCTCGCGGCTCTGCAGAAGAAGCTGGCAAAAATCCAGAAGGACGCCGACAAGCTTCAGGCCGAGATCAATGCAAAGAAGGCAAGTGAGAAGAAGTAAGCAAGTGCTATCTCGCATGTCTAATCATTTTTTAAACTAATTTGTGTTTTTTGAAGTTGTCAAATAAAAAAATTACACGTATCAAATTGTTTTGTTCAGTTGATCTTGTGTGGTCAAAATTTTGAAGAAAAAAATTATAGTCTAGAAAACGTTTACAATACAATATTGTTGCTTCAAAAAAAGATTTACTGGGTGTTTAAAATGTGGGAAACATAATGGTGCATGAAGGAATCTCTAACACCAATTACAATCCTAATGGTCTTGTTTTTGAAAGAAATTGTTGATTTACCATTCAGTATTTCTGCAAATATATGCCATGTGCAAATTTAGACAAGTTGCATTTACATAAACAGGTATTATTTAATTTTTGGATTTTCATGATCACACTACCACTATTTTGGCAAAGGAACAACATAGTAGCAAATACACTTCTGGGTATTCTTTTTTTATGTGGAAAATAAAGTGTGCATTTAAAGATCTCTTGTATTTCCATACTCACATTTTGTTGCCATTGCTGTTGCTGTTGCTGTTGTTGCAACTGTCACCTTTTTACTTTCTGTTTTTTTTTTTTTTTTAAAAAAAGAGAATAAGACATTTAAAGGCTGGTGGATGTTTGCAAGGATATATAAAAATACATTACTCCTCCCCACCCACTCCCAACTCCCAAAAATAAACTCCACATTCCAATACCACAAATTGTACTTGTCCCACTTTCTCCTTTATTTTTCCATTACCTTATTATAAGTATATTCTTATTTTTATTAGCTGTTGTCAAAAAAGATGGAGACACAAATGTCTTATTTCCAAAAGCATCCTGATGTGACAAAGTCATCATTCAACACCTTCATGTTCAAGGGCCAGTTTGAAGACATTAGTATCCATGCATCTATTTTTGAGGTCCATGTCACTGGCTCTCCAAATGTGGAACTGGAGGTGTGTTCTGTGCCTGAACAGGAAAGAATGACCTTTGAGCATGCCATCAAGCAGGAGTTTAAGCCAATCAAGAACAGACATTTGTTTGGTCCATCATGGGTAATGTATTGCAAATCTTCACAAAAAAAAGTAAACAATAGACAAAAGCAGGATATGATTCCCAATTATCTATTGCTAACTAAATATTTAGGTTATTATGTTTTGTTAGACTATGCACTGGGTGTGTGCAATGCTGCAGATTCTGAGCAAGTTTGCAGGCAAGGAGGTTCATCTGCTTTTTAATCCTGGCTGCAAGTCCATGGTGTGGTTGGCAGATGGCCAGCCACTGTAGGGCCTGACCAGTGGCAATGGAAACAACAGATGGCACAAGTTTATCCTGACCAGCAAGGCAGGTGCAAAGGAGGAAAGGCACATTCTGTACCTGGAGGTCACCTGCAATGGCATGTTTGGCCTAGGTGACTATATGATTGGTCCTCCAGATTCCAACTGCTATTTCACTCTGCAGCCAGTTGAGCTGATTGTCAAGCATCCAAAGGCACATGTGTTATACCATGACCTGGTTGTCTTGAGTCAGATAATCAATGAGCTCAGCAAAGATTCCTCTCACTGGTGGCAAGGCCTGTCTACTGTCGACAAGGTCATGACTGCCTATGACATGACAGACAAGAATAGCTTGGATACATGTCTAGTGATTACAAGTGAGTTCTTCAAGGCCAAGACTGGCAATGCTGCTCACCAGGTGTATGCAATTGGCAACTGCCACATTGACACTGCCTGGCTCTGGCCTTATAATGAGACCAAGCACAAGATCACACACAGCTGGTCAACACAGCTTGGTCTTATTGAAAAATACCCAGACTATATGTTTGCAGCCTTGCAGGTGCAGCAGTTCAAGTGGCTCAAGGAGTTCTACCTGGGGCTTTTTGCACATGTCAAAGAACAGATCAAGGAGGGCCAGTTTATTCCTATTGGCAGGACATGGGTCGAAATAGACTGCAACATTCCAAGCAGAGAGTCATTTGTATGCCAGTTCCTGCTTGGCCAAAAGTTCTTTGAGGAGAACTTTGGCAAGTGCTGCAAGGTGTTCTGGCTCCCTGATACCTTTGGGTACTCATCACAACTGCTGCAGATTATGAAGCTTTCTGGTGCAGAGTACTTTTTCACACAGAAGCTTTCATTGAACAACATCAACAAGTTCCCACATATGATGTTCCATTGGGTAGGTCTTGATAGCAGTGACATTCTGTGTCATATGTGTCCTGCTGATACTTATAAGGTGGAGGCAAAGGCCAACCAGCTTATTTTGTCTGTCAAGAAGCACAAGGACATTGGCTATACCAATGAGAGCCTCTATCTGTATGGCTTTGGCAATGGCAGTGGCATACCCAGCAAGGAGATGCTTGAGCACTTGAGCTGGATGAAGAACATTGATGCATTGTCCAAGGTCAAGCATGCACATCCAAATGAGTTCTACAACTACATGAGCAAGAACAGCAAGGACCTTGTCATGTGAAATGGCAAGCTTTACTTTGAGCTGCATTGCAGCATGTATACCTTGCAGGCAAAGACCAAGAAGCAGAATCACCAGTCAGAGTATCTTTTGTTGAAAAATCAAAAATATTCCTTTTTTCGGAATTATACTGATTTATTTTTATAGTGTGTTGGCACACACTAATTTATGGGTTGACTCAGCTCACTTTCGAACCGCT
>JANBOH010000262.1:0-21256 GCA_027478445.1 Coemansia asiatica | reverse complement strand
GCTCCAAGCCTCGTGAACGGAACAGGTACAAAATGATCCCAATCTATGGCGCACCTCGGTTAAGCCGTAGGTTGCGACATTTGTTGGTGAACACACCAATGATGATGCAGGGAGGGGTAGCTGGGTTAATCCCGGCATGTTGTCAACTACAAATCTGATTGACGATACAGGAGAGGGTGCTGATGACAAGGAGGTCTCTGATGAAGGCCCTGATAAACCGATATAGGACAGCTTTTAAAAAAATAAATAAAAAAGTAAAATAAAGTAAAATAAACAAAAAATATGAATAAAAGAAAAATCTGGTATGTCGGTCGTCAATAGAGTAGGTTCATCAAGCAGTGTACTCATGTCCCACTGTTAGTTACTGTTTAAAAAAATGGCCAAAAGGGATTGTTTTTACTAAAGTTTTATTTTACTTAGCGATTATATAAAAAAATTGTTCTTTTTTCCATTTAAAAACTAGGTACTTTAGCCTGGCTTATATAGCCTTGAGGATTTGTTAAAATTGTCGTTGTCATTAAAAAAGTAGAAACTCCATGATGGGAGAGGAGGAACTTGCAAATTACTCAAACTCCAAGTCCAAACAGTCAAGCAGGGCCGTTTAACCCTGTAAATTCTTAGTCGTAAGGTCATCATTCATAGAGATGAAGTCGTGAAAAAAAGGCAAGTCATTAACATGCAAACCAAAAGATCTACAATGATTTTTATTTACCAAAGATTCCAGCTCCTCAGTAATGCAATGATCGGAGAATTTATGTTATTCTGGTCAATCATATACTCAGCAATCATTAAAATGAATTTTTCTGAGGTTTTTCTCAATCTCTCTGAGTGTTTTGGCAAACGAGTGATTCACTCGGTGTTGCGCAAATTCACTGATAGAAAGAGTGAACCAAATGTGACAACGGTCATGTCATGACAATTAGCTTTTACTTTTTTTTGTTTTTATTCTCTTTCATCATAAAATTTTAAAGCACATTTGTTACAGAGTAAACATGCCATCATAATCGATTGATCCAATGCACAAATCAAGGATGTTTGACAGGATCGACATCTCTACCCCACTTTCCGCATAGTCCCTAGTCTTCCCAAAACACTGTGGCCTATGGCCTCCACCTTGTTCCAGGATGCTCTCCTTCTAGTCCTTTTGACGCCATTTTATTAAATACATAGTTAAAACCACTACTCAGAAACCAACTTAGCTACATTCATTTTGATATATACTAAAAACAAATGAATACAAATTAGTCAACCTGTAGTCATTATATAAATTCTGCATAATGTCTGGTTGTTTAAATATATTTGTGCATATAGCTTTAAATGACTAATTCTGAACAAAAAAAAGTGAAATGAAATAAATGGTCGTTTTTCTTTTTCTTTGCCTTGTGCTTTATCTGTTTTAGTGTAGATTTATACTCAATTTTTTTTATTTTTTATTTTGTTATATCTACTAGGATATAATTAATGCTATCAATAAATCTATATTCGATTGTCGTCAAGTAAGCGACATCAGCATGTAGCTCGCTACAAAAGATATATATTATTCCAATTACAATCAATAATTTAATTATCTACAGAAATTAACTAAAAAATTTCCGCATTTTTTCTGATTTAATTTTAGCATTGATCTCTCAGCTTTATCTATACACTTAAACTTTTTTCATTTAGCTTTTTTGCTCTTATTCTTCACTGCTCTCTCTTTGCCTCTCTCTATCTTTATAAAATTTATAATATCTGGTTGCCACTCTTTGCCGATCGGCATTCCTTTCCATAAGCGTTTATCTCATGGTTCTGCAGCAATATCAGCGCGAGTTTATCGAGTTTGCCATTTCCAATGGCGTACTGACGTTTGGCGAGTTTACTTTGAAGAGCGGAAGAGTTTCGCCATACTTTTTTAATGCGGGCAAGTTCAACAGTGGATCGTCTTTGGCAAAGCTTGGTCAGTACTATGCAGCGGCAATCAACGCGCACAAGGATAGCATTAAGTATGATGTGATCTTTGGTCCTGCGTACAAGGGCATTCCTCTATCAGCTGCAACTGTGATTGCACTTGCCAACAACAGCAGCCTTGATGTGTCGTATTCATTTAACCGGAAGGAGAAGAAGGATCATGGCGAGGGCGGAAGCATAGTTGGTGCACCATTGAAGGGAAATGTCCTGGTTGTCGATGACGTGATCACTGCAGGTACAGCCATTCGCGAGAGCATGGAGACTATAAGCAACGAGGGTGCAAAGCTGGCTGGCGTTGTGGTGGCTATTGACAGGCAAGAGAAGGGCAGACAGAGCGACCAATCTGCGATCCAGGAAATACAGTCCGAATATGGATCGCCAGTGATCTCGGTGGTGAATCTCGATAGCATTGTCGAGTATCTGCGCGAGCAGGGAAGCGCCCAAGCAGCAAACCTTGAGGCTATGGAAGAGTATCGTCGCATATATGGTGCAAAGTACTAAATCAGTACAATTTGTCGCTTGCTTGTAGTCAGGTTACTTCTATATCTAGATACACTACGGCAAAGATAGTTGGGGAAAATCACTGCTTAAAACAGTCAGTAAAAAACAATATTCTATTAAGTGTTTTTATGCAATCTTTAGTCTTTCAAAAACTGTTTTTCGGTGAAAGGTTTAGCTGGCCAGAAATTCTATAAAAAAATTGCCTGCTCTCATCTATAACACCTCTAAGGAAGGTAGTTAGAGGCTACTGGGTGTGGAGGGTAAGTACATATATTGTCAACTATTTGTGGTTCTTTCATTTCATTTATTTGCTCAGAGTTAAATTTGGCGATATTAAAAGACAATATAACCAACTAATACCTTTTTCGTGCATTTTTTCTATGTATGATCCACCTGAACATAAATTATTTCATGTTTGTGGCTTTTTTATAAGGGATTTGGCTGTAGTGTATAATTGAATAATGTATTAAAGAGGTTAAAAGAAAAAATAATTCAAATAAAAAACAGCTAGTTAGCTGCTGGTGTTGGTTAGCAATAGACCATTGGCAACATTACTATTGTTGTTAGCGTCGCTGTTATCTTCGTTGTTGGGTCCACTCTGATCATCGTCGCTGTTGCTGCTGTGCAGAGCAGCAACTGTGTGCTCTGTGTCAAGAGCAATTGACTTTGTACGGTTATCGGTTTTGTAGATACCAATAAGCCGGTCAGCGAGCTCAAACATGTTGTTGCGTAGGCTAATGATAACAAACTGCGCGTTGCGAGTACGCTCTTTGATATAGTTTGCTACAATTGATACATTGCGGAAGTCCAAAGCAGCATCAATCTCATCCATGACATACAATGGAGTGGGCTTGTACTGGTGCAGAGCAAAGACAAGAGCCAGCGAGCTCAGTGTCTTTTCGCCACCAGACAAATTGGAAATGTTTTTCCAAGACTTTTTGGGCGGCATCACGCTAAACACAAGGCCCTCAGAAAACGGATCAAGAGAATCAACTAGTTCAAGCTCAGCATTGCCGCCAAGGGTGACCATCTGATACATCTCCTTAAGCTTGTACGAGATAATATTGAATCCAGTCATAAACTCCTCAAGACGGCGTGTGCGCAGATGGTCAAGCTCGCGCTGCGCTTTATCGCGCTGGTTGGTCATCTCTTCCAGCTCGGACATGCGCTGGCGATACTCCTTTGCGCGGCGAGCGTACTCGGCAAGTACGCTGAGATTAGGCCGTGTGCGCTGCAGCCTTGCCTCTGTTTGCTCAATCCGTGCCTCAAGAGACGGCGCATCGATATCTTCAAGCTCTTCGCGAGCTAGCTTGGGCAAAGTTGTCTGCTCTCGAGATTCTTCGCCATCTTCATCATCATCTTCTTCTTCGCCGTCGACAGACATCAAGTTGCTATCTGAGCGACCACGACCAGCTCCAGGGTCCTCGAGCATATCGACATCGACTGCGTGCAAGGCAAGATGCTCAATCTCGCTGCTCCAGTAGTTGGCACCACGAGTCGCTTCAGCCAAAGACCGTTCGATGTCGTCCAGCTTGCGCTTGAGCGCAGCCTCCTTGGTGCGAAGCTCGTTGAACTCCTCCATCTTGGCGTCAAGCTCATCCTTTACGCGATCAAGCTCGTCGCGCTTAGATTCGAGAGCAGCACGTGCAGCATCAGAGCGCTTCTTGAGCTCTAGCGATGCAACGGTCTTTGCCTCAATCTCGCTAGTAACCGCGGCTAGCTGAGCATCTAGCTCGGCTATCTGCTCTTCGCGAGTAGACGCTGCTCGCTCAGCACGGGCCAGGTCTTTGCGCGCCTTTGAAAGCGCGCTTTCCCAGCGGACAATTTCGTCAGAGATGGTCTTGATGCGATCCTGAAGTCCGTCGACTTTGGCCTTTTGCGCGCGCAAACGGATACCCCCAGCCTGCATAATCTTCTCATGCAGACCGCGAATGTCGGCCTCAATAGTCGCGCACTGCGATTGCAGCTCCGAGATGCTCTTGTTTTCAGCAGCAATCCGCTCGTCGATCTGCTCACGGCGAGCAGCGGTTGCATCGTCCGGCTGGTCTTGAGCGCCAGCAAGGTCGCGAGCGCGCTTCTTGGCCATCTGCACCTGCTCGTCAACGGTCTTGAGCTCTAACTCTAGGCGCGGAAGAAGGGCCTCTAGCTCGTCGTAGCGAGACTGCAGAGCCTTGTGCTTGGCCTGTAATGCACGCAGTGCGGTCTGCTGCTCAGTGCAGTCGATTTCGGCAGCTTCGCGTGCAGCAGCAAGCTTGGCCACTGTGGTCTGCGTGACATCAGCAGGAGCCGGCCGCGAGCTCATAGCTCCACGTGCAACACGATTGCCACCGCCAGACATAGTGCCCGCTGCCTCTAGCACATTGCCATCCAGACTGACCACACGGAAGCGGCGGCGGCCATATGCTACTCTGCGAGCCTGCTCCATGTCGCGAGCAACCAGAGCGTCGCCCATAGCATGGTAAAATGCGGGCAGAAACTTGGGATCTGACGGCTTGACCAGATCGAACAGTCGAGGCACGCCCTCGGGAATTTCTTTTGGCGCACTCGAGATAGCACGCAGGGTATCAAGGATGACAAAGCGCGCGCGACCGACGTTGTTGCGACGCAGGAACTCCAGACATTGCTGGCCTGCCTGTACAGACTGCACTACGATGCTGTCGAGCGATGCAGCGCAAGCCGAGGAAACAGCTACGTCATACTTGTCGTCGATGGTGCCCAGAGCGCCAAGGCGGCCATATATGCCATTGATGCGGCCCTCGTCGCGCTGCTTCAAAAGAGCCTTGAGCACGTTGCTCTGGCTCTGAGTCGCATTAAGCGCTGCTCGTGCCTCTTCCTCTTTGCGTCGAGCATCGCTGGCTGATGCGCGCAAAACCTGCACTCTTCCCTCGGTCTTCTGCACGGCCTTGTCGGCTGCCTCGAGCTCCTCGTTGACGGCTGCCAGCTCCTCGACTCGGGACTCTGCAAACTGGGCCTTTTCAACGCGCGTCTCGCGTAGACGACGCAGCTCGTGTTTTGCCTGCTCGAGCTGCTTTCCACCAGCTGCAGTGCGCTCATGAAGCAGACGCAGCTCTGTCTGTGCTATCTCAAGACGCGACTCGTGAGCAGCGATCTTCTCGCGCCAAGGAGCAAGGTCGCGCTGCCTTTCCTCTAGCGCCGTAGTCAGGCCATCTGTCTTTCCACGCAAGCCCTCGCTGATCTCCTCGAGCTGAGCACGCTCCGTCTGCAAGCGCTGCTCAAGATCGACTATCTCTGCACGGCCATTGGCTGAGTCAGTCTCCAGAGTGCTGATAGTCGTGCGTGTCTGCGCTATTGTGTGCGAGTCCTTGTCACCGGCTTCGCGCAATTTCTTGACCTTGCCCTTGATGTGCTTGCGGTTGACCTGCAGCTGCACCTCTTCGCGCTCAAACCGCGATAGCTCGCTGCTGGCTTCCTTGGCCCGCTGCTCCAGGACTTGCAATTCCTTGGTTATCAAGTCGCGGTTATCCTCCAGCGTCTTTGTCTCGTTGCGGAACTCGCCGAATCTTTTCTTCTCTTGCTCGTGCTCGCTTTGCGCCTTTTCGAACTTGCTCTGCAAGGCTTCTACCTTGATTCCGCACTCGTACAGGCGCTTTTGGTAGAGCTGGGACTTTAGCTTGGTCAGGTCGTTCTCGGTTTTGATAAACGTGACTGCTTCGTTTTTCTTGTCCTCAAGCGAGTTCTTCTCCTTTTCGACGATTTTGACACGGTGTAGCCGCTCGGATCTCTGCGAGTTGAGCTCGTCTACCTGCTTGCGCGCTTCTTCGATCTGCGCCTTATATGCAGATGTGCCGATAATGTCCTCGAGATACTCGAGCAGACCCACCTCGTTCTCAGTCTGCCCCATGGGCTTCATCTGCGCAATATTCTCGACTTCGCCCTGAAGAATCAGAAAGCGTTTGTGGTCCAGGTCAATGCCCTTTTTGCGTAACAGCGTGGTGACCTCTGTGTAGCTGCTTAGAATGCCGTTGACTAGGTATTTGCTGCTGTTGCTCTGGGTCGCTGTGCGCGTTACCACTAGCTCGCTTCCCGGGATGTCTTCTGATGTGGCGCCGTCGACACTGTCGATAATCTCTTTGAAGTGCACTGATACGGAGCATTGTGTCAGTTGCCCGGCGTTCTTGGAGTTGTGGATAAGCTCTGACAGCTTTCCCTGGCGTATCTTGTTGGCGCGGTAGCCGAACACAAAAAGCAAAGCGTCGATAACGTTTGACTTTCCCGAGCCATTGGGACCGACAACCGCTGAAAAAGACTATTAGTCATAGAATAAACACACAGTCAAGTTTCTTTTTAGAGCGGTTATTTAAAAAAAAAAAAACCCAATACAGATAGATATTTTTTCATCTTGGCTATATTATACTTACTCGGTGGAAGGGCCCGATTACCTGACGACCGGCGTAGGATTTGAAGTTTTCCAAAACCATCTGCGTGATGATAAGCCGCTGTTTGCTCTGTTCTGGCTGTATAACAGGGACGGGTGTTGGAGACACGAGTGGGATTGCGATATCGCCACCCTGGTCAGGAAACTGCAAAGTTTCTACTTGCTGTGTATTCTCTTCAACGCTGATCATGGTTGCAAGCTATAAAAACGATAATAAGTAAAGTTTGAATAAAAATAACAATAAAAATAAAACAAGAAGGGAGAGACTTTGTGTTTCTTGTATTTTCGATTCCTTTTTTTTCCCTATCACCAATTTTTATTGTCAACAAAACAAGATGCATCTTGATCACAAAAATATGATTATCTTTATTCTAGCTGTGATCAAGCAAATTAGGCAAGTAAAAAAAAGCGCTTCTGATATTCACACTGTCACTTTTGCTACCGTATGCTGATATCGGGGTTCTCTGGGACAGCTTCATATATGGACTGCTGAGGAATATCAAACATTTCTGGCGGGAACATATGGCCGATGGCATCGATGACCTGCCGACGCTTGTCCATGGCATTCAGCGCGTTATCAGAAAGCGCGACAGTCTTGACCGAGGATGACTTGCGCTTGCGAGACTTTGTCAAGCGATGTCTCTTCAGATAACTCTGCTCGATCTGCTTATCGAGCTCATCCACCATCTGTGTATACTCCTGGTGCCCTATGTGGTCGTTGGCTACAGACAGCAGTCTCTCTTTGCGCATCTCGTTGACCTTGACCTGCTCGCGCAGCTGTCGTTGCAGCGCACGCAGAGTCGCGCAGACTTCGTCGTCTTGTCTGTCGTCCCAGTTGATTTCCTCTTCATCCAGTATGCCAATGTACCGCAGCTCGCGCTTCAGCCTGTCCTCCAGAGACACGGTGTCGCCGTTGGTCGATATGTGGTTTATCTCGAGCCTGGAGTCTGAGTTGGAATCCAATGCGCCGCCGCTGTCCTCGTCTTGCGCGTTGCTAGGGTCCTGAATCACAAATTTTTCGGCAACCAGGGCCGAGATGATGCGCTCGGTAAGCGGGGCCAGCCTTGCAGCATTAAGCGACAGGTCAGAGTCGATCAGATCAGCAGCCGCAAAAGATCTCTCGGGAATCGCGGTTTTCAGACGCGAATCAACCGAGAGCAAGTGCTTGGCCGTGTACTTTGTCTTACTGTTGTGCATATGATCAGGAAAGTGCGAGACCTCTTCCTCGGCCCACTTTTGAGCATAGAACTTGCCAAGCTTTGGCACAACATAGGATTCCTGCGAGTCACTGGAGCTTGCGAGAAACGCGATATCGTCGTCTGTGATGTTGCGGAAATACGGCTCCAAAGAGGCCCAGAACGTCTGGATGGGCACTTGGCTGGAGACCTTGACGCGCGAGAAATCGTCCTGCACAGGCGTACCAGAACTATGACGCATCTTGGGCGGCACTGGTGGCGGGCCCATTGGGTTTGCTCCGGCCGCTGCTGCATTTGCCGAAGACAGCGGCGAGTTGTCTGTGGTGCTTTCAGTCTGAAAATACTTGCCCTGGCTGCCGCTCGCCAATGACTGCTCGCTATCCGAGCCGCTAGCAAGACGCGAGGCCTGGGTCTGGGTCTGGCTGCTTTTTACGCGCTTGCTGGCTGGATGGTCGGTATTTGGCGTTTTAGTCGTTTCCAAAGAAGCAGAGGCTGCTCGCGATGCCGCTGAACTAAGCGTCTGCTTGCTGGGCTGCGCAGTTGCTGAATTTGTCAAGTGGCCTGGCTTTCCCTTTATGACCTGTGTCTGCGAAAGCTCAAGCTGTGCTGCCCTTTCGGCGGCCCGCGTCGAAATCTGCTCGAGCTCTAGCTGCAATTGCTTTAAAGCATTTGCGCTTGGCTGCTGTTGTTGCTTCTGTTGTGGTTGGTCGCTGAACGAGGATATGAATTGCGACAGGACAACAGACCTTTGCACCTCTTTTGTGCTCCAAGAGTAGTTCTGGCTGTGGTTATGATTGAATGCAGACATTTCCAATTTCAATATTTGAAAAAAAATGAAATTAAAGACAAAAATACAGATATTTTTTTTTTAAAAAAGAAAGAAACGAGAGGTGGTAACAGGCTTATTCGACCACAATTTCTTTAATCGCTTTTTCTGGTTTCTTTACCAGCGTATTAAATATCACTACGGCAACGATAGTTGGGGAAAATCACTGCTTAAAACATAGTAAAAAAACAATATTCTATTAAGAGCATTTTTATGCGATCTTTAGTCTTTCAAAAACTGTTTTTCGGTGAAAGGTTTAGCTGGCCAGAAATTCTATAAAAAAATTGCCTGCTCTCATCTATAACACCTCTAAGGAAGGTAGTTAGAGGCTACTGGGTGTGGAGGGTAAGTACATATATTGTTAACTATTTGTATTTGTCGTTCTTTTATTTTATTTCATTTATTTGCTCAGAGTTAAATTTGGCGATATTAAAAGACAATATAACCAACTAATACCTTTTTCGTGCATTTTTTCTATGTATGACCCATCTGAATATGAATTATTTCATGTTTGTGGCTTTTTTTATAAGGGATTTGGCCGTAGTGTAGAAATATGCCCTTTGTGCTAGTATCAATTGATGCTCTTCCAAAAAAGTTTATTTTTTATTATTATTCAGTTCGAGGCTTTTTTGACTGGCTATCTGAAACAGAGACGGCAGAGATCCCAGAAGCAGCAGCAGCAGCAGCAGCGTCTGCATCGCCATTGCTGTTTTCATTGCTGCTCTGGGTCTGCTTGCGCTTGGCCTCGGTGGCCGCGGGGTTGCGCGCCTCTGTGTGGCGGGCCTTTGGACCCCAGTTCTTCTCTGGATTGATCTGGTAGCGCACCAGCTTGATTCGGCGCGACTCTGGATCAGCATCCTTGTGCGCAGCAAACGACACGTCAGTGACCGGCTTTTTCTCCAGGATCCTGTGCGCCGGCGACCCCTCCTCGATCTTGGCCGAGCGACCAGCCTGCTCGACGTAAGCGCGCATGATGTCCCAGACGACCTGCGGCGGCGCATCGGTCTTGATGGATGCCTGGCGCGTGTGCGATCCCGAGACTCTGTACCCGGCATTAAGCAGAGCCGAGTTAATCTTGGTTAGCGGGGGACACGATGAGCGGACAGCAGAGCACAGCTGCGAGAGCGTATAGTGGAACGGAGCGTCGTCCAGCTCCTCCAGGATGACCTTGAGCATGCCCTTCATGCGCGGCTGCGTACCGTACATAGACTTGTCTGCCACGCTGACGCCCTTGTACAATCGCCGCACAAAGTCCTTGTTGTGCAGCGGGCCGATCCAGCAAGGTCCACCAATTTCCTGCTTGGACCCGCACTCCTCACAGCGCCTGTCGACTGGGGGTCCCGTCGGAACAAGGTATTTGTGGCTATCGCCTTTTCCCCTCTCAATGGCTCCCAATGGCTGCGTCGTGTATGTGCCGCAGTACCGGCAGTGGTGCACCAGCCCGGTCTGGCTTGCCACAGTCTTCACCATCAGTGGCCTACTGTGTACGCGCACGAAAATGCGTACGTAAAAATCGATGCTGCACGACATGAGCGGCTCGATAAACAGCTTCTGCTTGTTAGCCGCCTGCTGCAGACTGTTGATAACGAGACGCAGCGCCAATTCGTGGCAGAACTCGGCCTTGAGCGGATTGCCGCCGTACTTGTAGAAACACGCCTCCGGATGGTTGTTGCTAGCAAGGATCGCCAAGTCCGTGCATGTTACGCAGATAAGGCCGCCGGGCTTTACCGAGTGAATTGCACCGTCGATAAATGGAGCTGCAGATCCATAGGGATCCAGGTCAACTACGTCGAATAGCTCCTTATCGCGGTACCCGTACATCACAGAAATGGCGTTGCCCAGGTTGGCGCGCACAAGCCGCTGACTTAGCCCGTTAAAATGCACATTGCGCTTGATAGACTCCACCGCATCGGGCAGCATATCGTTGGTCAGGATATACTCGATGCCCTCGATTTCCTTGGCGTACCTGACCGAGCGAAGCCCCGATGCTGCCAGTGCCTCCAAAACCGTGAACGTGGTCTTTGGCCGCACCTTGTTTGGTTTAGTTGATTTTTCATAGCGCTCCAGCTTGGCTTCTGTCGCTATGTCGCGCCATGTCTTGATCGCTGCTATCGACATGTCGCGGTTGAACTGCTGCACCGTGTTGTAGAACTCCTCGTTGTTTTTGGGAAACAGTATCGTCGCCTTGCCTTCCTTGATCTCCTGGTAGTCGTCGATGTTGTACACCGGCGCGCTTTCGTCAGCCATTGTCAAAAAATAAAAATAAAAATAAAAAAGAATCTCTCTAAAGAAATAAGTGATAAAGAAAACTGGAGTTTGGACCAGGTAAACGAGAACAAAAAGGACAAAAATTAATTCAAACGCTCAAATAAAAAAATATATACAAGGAAAAAAAAAAGAAAATGAAAATTTTTTATTCAATTTTTTTTTTTTAACAGCTTACCCCCACCATCACCAACAATATTTTTTTTCTCGTCTAGCTCTTCTTTGCTTCTTGTTTATAAACAAGCTGTCTGTTCTTATCTTCTCACAGCCTCTTTATTTTTTACTCTCCAAGGAATCGACTCTATTTCTAGGCATGCTGTATATAGTTGGTCTGGGTTTATCTGACGAGCGCGACATCACGGTCAAGGGCCTGGAAGCAGTAAAGGGCTCCGAGCGAGTGTACCTCGAGGCATACACCAGCATCCTGATGGTCCCCAAGGAGCGCCTAGAGGCATTCTACGGGAAAGAAATCATCATAGCGCACCGCGAGACAGTCGAGTCAAACAGCGACGACATTCTTCGCGACGCAGACAAGATCGACGTCTCTCTGCTGGTCGTCGGCGATCCCTACGGCGCCACCACACACACCGACCTGGTGATCCGCGCACATGAGCTCGGCATCAAGGTCAAGACCATCCATAACGCCAGCATCATGAACGCCGTGGGATCCACTGGTCTTCAGCTCTACAGCTTTGGCCAGACTATCTCGATGGTGTTTTTCACAGACTCCTGGCGTCCCGATAGTTTCTACGACCGGATCAAAGAGAACGCAAAGATTGGCCTGCACACCTTGTGTCTGTTGGATATTAAGGTGCGCGAGCAGTCTATCGAGAACATGATGCGTAACCGGCCGATCTACGAGCCCCCGCGCTTTATGACCGTCAACCAGGCCGTCGAGCAATTGCTGGAGGTCGAGGAGAAGCGCAAAGAAGGAGCGTATACCGAGGATACTATTGCTGTCGGTGTCTCAAGACTTGGCTCGGACGACCAGGTTATCAAGGCCGGCACGCTTAAGCAGCTGCTCACTGTCGACTTTGGAAAGCCGCTGCACTCGCTTGTTCTTGTTGGCAGCCGTCTGCATCTGCTGGAAGCTGAGATTCTGCGCGAAAACGCCGTTGATCTCGACGTCCTTAATCTGGTTCTCAAGCGCGATTATGGAATCGACATATAAGCTAGTTTTATTGATTATATTATATGCTTTTTTCTCTTTTCTTCGTTTTTAAACTTTTACTTTTTTTTTTATCAGTTAGCGCTCGCCCCTATATTAATTGACATGTTTCGCTTTGCTAGTACTTTTCCAGCAGCACTGACTCGCAGCCGCATTCCCTTGCTGCCAAACAGAGGGCAGAGAGTATCACCACGCAAGGGTGCAATTCGCTTTTACGCCCAGAGACTCAATGCCGACGACTCGATTCTCGAGGTAGAGTGGAAAAGACGGCTTTATTCCTGGAAAACCATCGGTCTATGTGCGATTCCACTGATAGCCCTAGGTCTAGGCATATGGCAGACACAGCGGCTCAAGTGGAAGCTCGGGCTTCTCGACGAGGTTAACGACCGGATGCATCGTCGACCTATTGCGCTGCCAATGAAGATAACCGCAGACGAGATCAACCGCAATGAGTACAGAAGAGTCATTGTGCATGGTGTCTTTGACCATGCAAACGAAATGCTTGTTGGCCCAAGGTCATACGAGACAGAGCCTGGCTTTCTGGTGGTCACGCCGCTGGTTAGAGAAGACGGATCGAGGGTTTTGGTTAACCGCGGATGGATCAAGCGCGAGCTCAAGGATCCCAGAGCTAGGCCTGGGTCTCAGAGCACTGATCCGGTGACGGTTGTGGCCTTTGTGCGCAGAGCGCCTATCAAGGGTAGCTTCACTCCTGACTCGGATCCAGAAAAGGGCATGTGGTACAGCATTGATGTCGAGCTGATGGCTAAGCATTCTGGATCGCAGGAGGTCCTGCTCGAGACTATCGAGTCTGACTCTGTCGCGGCAACCATGCACAGTATTAAAAATGGAATCCCCCTGGGCGTTCCTCAGCAGGTCGATATTAGAAACAGCCATCTTCAGTATATGCTGACCTGGTATTCGCTGGCCGCTATCACTGGTGGAATGCTTTTCTTCAGGCTGCGCAAGCCTAAAACCTCTGCGTCAACAGTCAGGCGGATGCGCAGTCGCTCAGGAAGGCTGCTTTAACCAAACAAAGTAAATTTGTAAAAAAAATGGCACCTTTTATATAAACGAAGCATCTGTTTCTTTGAAATAAACTATAGAGTTAAAGTGCAACTCCTGCTCTCGCATTGGCCTCGGACTCCTCAGACTCTTCGGGATCTTCGGGATCTTCAGGCGCCTTTGCCTCGTTGTCATTCCTTCTGTACAAAGTAATCTCCTGCTGCTTAAAGTACCGTCTGTTTTCCTCATCGATAAGCACAAGATTGAGATAGTACCTGGTAGAGAACTTTTTGTTAACATCTCTGTAAGTCGGCGTCAGATCGAAGCCTCCTAGAAACAAGCGGATCGGAATGGTCTCTCCGCGCACAGGCGCACCATCCATGATCTCGAACTTTGTAATAGTCTCGCTCTCGTTGTACTGATTCGGCGCAGCGCCCGTTGTCTCTCTGCGTATAATCGACAGCTCCATATGCTTGATCTTGATGCGAACAAGCAAAAAGTAAATCTTGCCCACAATCACATCTTTCAAATGATACTTTGACTTGTTATACTCGAATTCAATATGCAAACAGTCCTCGATACCCACTTCCATGCGAATCGACATGTTGACTTCTTGCGGAATACGATAGGAGTACACCCAGATATCTTTGGACTGCGTGATAGCTCCGACCCTTTTGGACACGGTGGCCTGGATAAAATACCGCAATTTAACGTTGATTCCCTGATAGCTCTCGTACTGCTTTTCGACATTTTTAAACTCGAAATTGTACATCGCTGTGTTTGTCAGCTCTGCCGGCGCTGCTAGCTCCTGGACCAGGGAAACAAATTCATAGTGGTTTCCGCGGTCGTAATACATTTCGATGCATCCGATAAACTGCACTTTTATGCCATGATGCTCAAGCTGCTTTCCTTCGTGAACGCGAACCACAACCTAATGAATAAAGATATTACGTAGAAATCTATTAGTAGAGAAAAAAATGAATAACCGTGTTATCTTGGCTGCTAGCCTTTTAACAAAACCGATAGTTACCTTCCCCGATATTGACTCGCCGTCGAAATAGAGAGGTGCCTTCTCGCGCTTGTCTTTGCCTACTCTGTACTCGACCTGCTGGCGCTCATCTTCGCCATTCAAAGTGACGATTACATCTGCCACCGGCCCAAAGCCAAAAAGACTCTACACAGACAAATTGAAATGAAAAATTATCATTATTATGTTGAAATTACAAATTTAATACCTCTGGCTAAATTAGACTAAACCAAAAATAGGTGTAGTTTTTTTAATTCAAATTTCAGCTTTAAGCTGTGTGCATTGCAGACTCGTTAATACGTACAGCTAACGACATTGGCAGATATTAAAAGAAGAATAGTGAAAATTAAAGTAAATGAAAAAATACAAGACTGGTCATTTGAAAAAGAGGAAAAACAAAATAAAAAACTGATGACGCAGAATGCTTTTTGTTTTTTGCTTAACAAAAATAAATCAAGATTTCTTTTTCTTTCACTTTTGTTTTTTATTTACTTTTTGTTTTTTTGTTTTTGTTATCCTAACTTTTATTTTTTTTTAGCTTTATTAAGGTGGCGCTGACTAGGCAACAGAGACTAATGACACGGGGTCTGTTTATACTGTTTGAGGGCTGCGACAGAAGCGGCAAGACCACTCAGAGCACGCGCCTCGTCCAGGCACTCGACGACTCTGGCATCAAGGCCAAGCTGCTGAAATTCCCCGATCGCACGACAGCAATTGGCAAGATGATCGACGGGTACCTTACACAGAAGAGCAAGCTCAGCGATGAGGCAATCCATCTTTTGTTTTCTGCAAACCGCTGGGAAGCCATGAACCAGATGCGCGCAGATCTAGAAAGCGGGATCACACTGGTGGTAGACCGCTATGCGTTTTCGGGAGTCGCGTTTTCGGCTGCCAAAAAGCTGGATTTCAAATGGTGCAAGGCTCCAGACGTCGGTCTTTTGGCACCCGACAGAGTGTTTTTCATGGACATTCATCCTGACGATGCGGCTAAAAGAGATGGCTATGGCGAGGAGATCTATGAGAAGAGAGAGTTCCAGATCGAGGTGCGTGTAAAGTTCTTTAGCATGATGGACAGTTCGTGGTCCGTCGTCGATGCTAACAAAGATGCTGATGAGATCCACAGGCAGATCATGGTGTTGACCAAAAGGGCTTTTAAGAAGCAAGAAGAGGACCAATCATCTATAAGCAGTCTCTGGGTCTGACTAAAGCCATTTTCCCAATGATACCTGCTTTTTTTGGGAAGAGAGATGTGGCAAAGCAGTAACTATTTAATATTAGAGATATTTTATATGGCAGTTAAACCATCAGATCTGTATTTGCCGTACATTTTCAAATGAAACGTGTGTCTGCGCATTTTTGAAATAAGAAAAAAAATTGCTTTAGCTAATAGATAATTTTTATTCGGAACCTTATATTATGCAGTTACTACTATTTTCTTCTTTTTGTAATTAAAGCCATTAGCCAAACAAAAATATTGACGCTCTTTATTAAAGTAGTGTAAAATACAATGAGACATGTTCAGAACAGTTACATGGCATATATACGCACATACGATGATATGCAAGAATAAAATTATTAGGATATTTTCAATAAATAAATTTCCACAACCATCATGCCTAAAGACTAAAGACGTGTTATATTCTGTGTCGTTTTTTGTTTTCTTTTCTTTCCGGTATCGTTCCTAAATTACTTATATTTGCACTTATATATAGCTTATCTCAATTAAATACAAACATTAGTTATTATTTGTATATTGAAAACCGGCTTTAAACAAATAATTTGGTAAATAACGTTTATAAAATTAAAAAGGATGAAGGTATTATCAGTTTTTATTTTGCTTTTGTCTGCACTCAGCCGTGGCCAGCAACAAGAGGCTTCGGCTGCTGACCCAATGGCACTCATGGAATCTATGGCACCAGTAAAGGCACTTGTAGATGAGCCAGCATCCGCTTCTGCTTCTTCCCCCGCTTCTTCCGACAGCGCCAATGTCCTGGATGTAGTGCCGTTAGATAAAACGGCATTGGTCTCCGAGGACCTGGCCAAGCCTACCAGTAGCGCACTGTCTAACGCAGCAGCAACAGTTGTAGAACCACAGCAGTCTCTGACTCAGGATGCGCCATCTCCCAAGGAAACAGCAAACTACGTACCTCTGTTTGACTTTAACTTGGCGCCTTACAATGTGGCTCTGGAAATAGTTGCCGAGGCACTTGAAAAGCTTGCAGATACTATGGAACCCATAGATCTCCCGCTTCCTCTAGTGGGACCAGGATACTATCTCGAGGTAATGGTCAAGGCACCCAAAAACCCTCGTTTGCCACCGCCTCCGTTTGGCCAGGCTAATCCAATCAGTATAGAGGGCGGCCAGGCACCACCGGTTACCGAGATTGACATTATTCTTCCAGGCGAGTCAGAGATCCATCAGACGATTATGCTGTCCGCAGAAGAGGGTCAGTCCCCATCCAGCGCTAGCCAAGAAGAAAGCAGCAGTGCTGAGCCAGAGCCTCTGGCATCCGGCATTTCTGCACCGGTTCCTGTTGTAGAGCCAGAGACAGCTGTAGCTGAAGAGACCGAGACCGAGCCCGAGTCTGAGGCGATCACCATGCCTTTGAGTAACGATTCTGATGCATCTGCATCCCCATCTTTATTCCCTTCTTCTTTGTCTGAGAGCGATGCTGTCATCGACACCTTGGTCTCAATTGTCGGTCCTGTTGTAGCTGGCACCGAGTCAGTTGAAACGCCGCTGTCTGAAACACCAACCAGCAGCGAATCGAGCATTGGCAACAGTGAGCAAGTGATTGTAGGCCAGTTCAGCAATAGCGGCGTGTTTGAAGGACATTTGACAGGTAAGCTTTAAATTTTTTTATTCTGACTGTAGGCATGCAACGGAACAATCGAGATATTATGTCAATATGCATATAACCATATCTAATACCTAAAAAAACAAAGTTTCAATTGTAGGCTTTTTGTCTTTTGGAAATGTAGTTCCCTCTTCTAGCCCCGTGTCAAGCGAAGAGCAAACACGGGCAGAGACTATGTCGACTGGAGTCGCCCAAGCATCCGATACATTTGTCTCGATATTCGGAATGCCTGGTTCCATGGCACAGCAGACTTCTGCTGCTACCAGTAGTGTCTCAAATGAGCAAGCAGCATCTGGTGCAACCGAGCAGAGCACCCTTGAGGCAACTCTGCCGTCTGCTCGCGAATCGCTGCCTATAACCAATGATATCCCAGATATCATTGGCGGTGCCTACCTTTCATCTGATGCCGCTCAGCAAAGCTCACTTGCAAGCGAGTTTACAAGCGAGGAGGGTCAGCTAGAGAGCGAGGCTGTCTCTTCAGAGCTGTCCTTGGATGTTGCTTCCGAGATCGAGGGTGAACAGAGCGGGAGCTCCGAGGACTCTGATTATGCTTCTGAACTGGGCGGTTTTCCCATTCTAGGCCCAGAGACATCTGCAACCAAAGAAACTGAAGCAACTGGGTCATTTGTTTTTATAAATCCGTTCAGCGAGCCAGAGCAGAGCGTTGCTGAGACCGAGACCGCTTCTTCTGACGAGGGATCGGCACTTCCAGGGCTCGAGTCTGGCTTTGATCTGGCAAGCGAGATGCCCATGGATACAGCTGAAATGACAATGGCCAGCGTTCCGCTGCCCTATCCCCCATTCGGCGGTCCAGAGCAGCAACAGCAGCAGCAACCAACAATGTCGGAAGCTAGCGAAGCTTTGATAGAGGCTGCATCGACCAATGCGGATAGCTCTGCAGCTACTGCAGAGCCTACCGATAATGATGAGAACGTCATCGAGACAATCAATATAGTCGGAGCACCTAACCAAAACGCGCTGGAATCAAGCATTGATGCAATTCTGCATAGCGTTTTGGAGGAGTACGAATCCGAGTCGACTCCAAAGGCTGCAGTTGGCTTTGCTCTTATTCACGCAAGGCGCCAGGCAATGTCTTCTGGCAGCGCCGAGTAAGAAGGCGGGTTTTCAATACATGCTTTGTTTTTCTAAGCTATTCAGCTAGCTTTTATTAATTTATGTTTTTTTCTTTTGCTTTTGTTTTCTTTTCCAATAAAAAAAACCGTCCTGAAATAGACGCGCTATTTATCTTCAAAAAGGCCCTAAAAGTCATTGTTTTTTTTGTCTATGACTTTGGCCAGTCTTTCTATATGCAGATAGAAAAGAAAAAGAAGAGAATTTTGTCTTCTTTACTACACTGCACCTATATATCTATATACTCGGTATCAACTGAACTGGCCCGTCCTTTGGTCAAAAAAAAAATATGGCTTTGCCATAACCCCTTTTTAGCGCAGTCAGCCAAAGAGGTTTAGTATAGGCATATGCCGCAAATTTTATTGGATATGACTTGTGTTATGACGCTGGGCATACTCTCATGTTTCCCCCTTTTATTTTATTTTTTTCTTCTTGCGACCCTTTCCCCCAAATTTTTCTTTTGTTTCTACTCTCCTCGTTCCTGCAATTTCCTGCTCATTTATTTTTTTTAGTTTCTTTTGTGGTTGGGCTTAAGCGAGGATAAACGCACTGTAATCGTCTTTTATACATTCGGGATCTCTGAAACTTTTCATTTCAGTTAGCAACTCCACCCTTCCCACCAGTCGTTACCATTCAGCTTTTCCCAACTCTTTGGAAAGATAGTGCCTCTATATAAGCATAAACGCGTATTATCTGCACACTTTTTTCTTTATTATATATTTTTTATTTATTCTTTCAAAACATACTTTCCTTTTTGTAAATTCTTGCTTTAGAAGACAGCGGCCAAAGTCATATAAACGGGTATTGCCTATCCTAAACGCTACCCTGGTTACTTGGATAGCCAAACAATACTGTCTAGCGGCTCGTAAAAATGACCCCTGCCGATTCGCAGGTGAGAGTGAAGGTGTACCAGCTGGATAGCAACTCTATGTGGGCTGACAAAGGGACTGGGTTTTGCACACTAGAGGACTATCAGGTAAGATGTCGTTTTATAAAGGTTTTGCTTTGCTTTGCACATGCCTTGCTTTTATTTACTTTTTCTCGAATATATATCTCTATCACAAAGTTAGCGACTCTGGCTAAATGGCAAAACAATTGCATGAATTTTTTTCTAATGTCGTTAAGCAAAAAATAGGGTGTGCTTCATCTTAATGTCGTTTCGGAGACCGAGCTTAACCGCATAATTCTGGACTGCGTAGTCCAGCCTGGAGAGGTCTATCAGAGACAGGAAGGTACGTACTTGGTCTATCTGGCCACTTATTGATTAGCGGTGCATTCACAGACGAAAAAAAAGAGAAACTACTCTATCTTTGCCTTTGCTCACATGGCGCGACTAGTATTTTGCACCCACGTTTCTGGGGAAGTGGGGATAGGTAGCTCTTGCGATTCTTTTTTTCTTTTCTGACTAACTAAAAGTGCCTATCTCTGTCTTTTTTCTTTGTGGTTTATTACTGACCAATGTAGCAACCATGATTGTATGGACCGAGCCTACGGGAGAGGATCTGGCATTGAGTTTTCAGGAACAAGAGGGATGCTTGTCGATTTTGTAGGTATTTACAAGCAGTACTCAATACATGCCAATCATCAATCGATAATTGGCAGCTGCACTCTACTCTAAATACAAAGTGAATTTGCGTATCTATTTTCTAATGTTTGAAATTGTATTTATATACTTTTGCATGTAGGAATCAAATAACCGAGTTTGAGAATGCAATGGATGGTAAGATTTTATTTTATTTTATTTTATTTTATTGTTGTTTCTTGTTACATACTAGACGAACCTTATTCTTGTGTCTTCATTTACGCATATTTCATTCTAATGCATAGTTTTTTTTGTATATCGGTATTTAGAACGCGCAAATGGAAGCAGCCCAGTCGCAGCTGACGATGAAGATATGCTTCCTCAGCCAACAATGGCGTCGCTTGCAGAGATCGAGCGAATTATCAGCAATTCTAGCCAGTCGCTTTACCTGAGAGACAAACTTACGTCCTCCATTGTAAGCTCCAACTTTTTTGAGCAGCTACGCGAGCTTCACGAGACATGCGAAGATCTGGATGCTACTGAAGAGCTGCACTTAATATATAGTATTGTGCGCCAAATGATCCTTCTCAACGACTCATCCATATTTGAGCATATGATAAAGCAGGAAAACATAATTGGCGTTGCCAGCATCCTTGAGCACGATCCACATCAAAATATCGAGCGCGGTACATTTCGGAGCTTTTTGCTGGATAACAGTCGATACAAGGAAGTGGTTCCGATAGACGACGCTGATATCGAGAGCAAGATCCACCAGACCTTTCGTCTTCAGTATCTCAAGGATACCGTGTTGCCGCGCATTCTAGATGACGGCACACTGCCGATTATCAATGCACTTATATATTTCAATCATGCACAGATTGCTAACTACCTGCAGCACAACCAGCGTTTGTTGAAAACGCTATTTGATATTTTGCACGACTCTGACGACACTGAAAAGAGGTACGATGTAGTGTTTTTTGTCCGGCAGTTCTGTTCGCTGGCGAAAAGCCTTCCAATTCAATATCGAATTGGGCTGTTTCGCACGCTGAGCCAGCATGGTCTTTTTTCTATATTTGAGTTTGCGCTGCAAGAAGATAAGAACTCGGAGTTGCAGGTAGCTGGCACTGACGTGCTGCTTTCAGTGCTTGAGCAGGATCGAGCATTGGTTAGGTC
Organism: Coemansia asiatica; assembly: GCA_027478445.1. Taxonomy (NCBI): domain Eukaryota; kingdom Fungi; phylum Kickxellomycota; class Kickxellomycetes; order Kickxellales; family Kickxellaceae; genus Coemansia; species Coemansia asiatica. Next base: position 244 of record JANBOH010000262.1, on the reverse strand, counting down.
ATATATTGTTGCACAGTCGAGACAACATAGAGAGAAAACCGATCTACTGGGTTTGATTATCCAGGGCACAAAATATAGAGACAGAAACGAGGTTCAGATGCAATGTTGCGAGGTACTGCGAGTTCTTCTTGACACCTCTCAACAACAACAACAGCAGCAGCAGCAGAACCAGCAAGATGCGACGCCAAAGGCATATTGTGGCGAGAGTACGCCTGTGGTTGAGCAGAGTCATTCCGGCACGCCT
>JANBOH010000261.1:0-21340 GCA_027478445.1 Coemansia asiatica | reverse complement strand
TTAATCAATTTATTTGCTTAACTTTTTTAGTTGAATGAAATCATAAGCAGTGAATTTCCATAATACGGTAATTTTACATTTTTTTAATACAATCAATACCATGATTTCAAATTTTTTGCACTAGTTGGCTCAGTAACAAGATACACTAAAATTGTATTATTGAGTCAACTGGTGGTATGTTTTGATTTTTTATTTAAAATAAAATACATGCTGTGAATTTCCAAAAAACAGTAATTTTACATTTTTTTCTTTGATACAATCAATACCATGATTTCAGATTTTCTTTTGCATTAGCTTAATCTGTAATATGACTTCAGTGCGCCTTGTCACTGAGTCAATTAATGGTGCACTTTAACTTTTTATTTTATGCTTAAATAAAAATAAATTTTTATTAAATAATGTTGTTATCAGAGTCGTAAACCTTTTTTACAACATATAAAAGGTAGGAAATTTTTTTCAAATAAAACAAAATTTTATAATATTGGTTAGAGTACTATTAAATATTTTTAACCTATATTACTTGTTAAAAAAGTATACAATTAACTATGATTAGTACAAGATTTTGTGACTACAAGGGATGCAATAAACCAGTAAATGGACTTTTTGAAAATACACCAGGTAGAGTTTTCTGTGTTGAATGCATGACTAAAATATAATATACTAATTCTTTCAAGCTGGTAACATAGATTACTGAGTAATGTCAATTGAATTTATTATTATTATTATATATTTTGTTGTTTTATTAAAACATGTGTAACATATTTATTATTTAAATTTAATAAATATTTGTGACAATTGCTAGGTATAGTTGTAATTTGCAGAAAGTAGTTGAGTAATAAATATAACAATGCTTTTTTTATTTTATATTGTTAACTATTAGCTAGCCAGTTATTACTGCCTTTAAACATGGTAACGTTATCTTTAGCAAGGTAAATATTAAAGAAATACTTTAATTAGAATAATTACTATTATTATTTTTAGTAGTATACATATTTTTTTACTAATTGCTATAAACAGCTAGAGTTCCTTAAAGCAGCCAAGCTGTTGTACAAACATTTATGGTTGTACAACTAATGGAGTATTTGGTATCCCAAGACTATAAATAGGACTGCCCCAGCACATCCAGGCTGGATTCGGCTGGACTCCTTTAGTCTCCTTCTATTTAGTATTTTCCTTAAATACAATATATTTATACCACACAAACCATGTTTTTTTATAAAATAAAATAAATTTGTTTGATATTACTTAAATGCAAATTTACATAAAGTATTTAGCTTTGGATAACAAAAAAAAGGGGAACACTTTGTGGCATGCAAAAGGATCAATACTAATGTTTATTTATTATACTTATTTTTCAGTTTTACTACATAGAAATAAAGCATGATAGTGAGTTGCAATGGTTACCAATTGATTAAAGCAATAATTTTTATTATATTTATACTTTTGGTATAATTGGCAATAAGTCTTTCAATAAATTTTTTTATGAATTTTAATGTTTTTTATTGCATTTTATTAATATAAAAAATTTTACTGCTTGTTTGACTTTAATATTACTGTCAATTATGTGTTAAGTATATTTCATGTTGCAATAGTAAGTATAAAGTTGGCAATTATGTTACTAAATAATTAGGCTAGCTGTTTTAAAATTATTGATAAATCTGCTGTATATATATTTTGCTTAATTGTGAAATGTGTGGAAAAAATTAGAACTGTAGAATAAATTTAAAAATAGAGATGGTCTTCCATTTTCTATGTCCTTTTACATGTGTTAGTTCACGGCTCCAATTTTTTTTAATTAAGTCAGTGTATTTTTTGTAACAAAGCATATTCATCAATTAAAAATGGAATTTATTTCACTAAGAATTTGTTATTATAAAAAGATATCATAATTCAAGAATGTAAGGGAGCATTAAAAAAAGTAAAACAAAACCCTTTGCTTTATGCATAGCTGAGCTTGTCAAGAGAGACATTTCCTTTTATATAATTTTTATTTTGGCAGGAAAGGAAATAAAAGAATTTTATAGTGTATTAAATAAATAACAAAACCATTTAATTAAATTTGCAAAATTGCTTGGCTTAATATTGTCCAATTTTTATGGAAAGCCAATAAATTAAAGAAAATACTTAACGTAAGTTTCAGGTAGATAAGCCGAATTGATTAGTCAACAAAACCAGCTAAATATAAATATAAATTTTTTTTTTTTAAAAAATTTTCCACTTTTTCAAAAAGGGTTAAAATATTTGTTAAACGGAAGTCTTTAATCAATGGCAAAAAAACAAACAAATTTTATTTAATCATTTTCAAATTTGATAAATGTTGAGCTTAAAAATGTAAAATATTTTATTACCAATTTTGTCAGCTGCATTTTATATAATTAATAAAACTAAGATTATAAATTGTCATAGCTAATGATATTCTATTAATATTTATTAACTATTTTGAGGGTATAAAACAGTGCATTCCTCATTTTTAAAGTTATTTTTAGCAATAGTTTTATATGTATATTTCTTATGACACCAGGAGCAAGAACCATAACCATTGCGTTTACCAAAAATCATGCTAATTCACTTATTTTATTATTTCTTGTGAAGAATGCCTTGTTGATGAGAAAATGCTTACACTTTTTAGAGAATATTTTTTTTATATACCATTTGATTTTTATTATTTAAGCTCCTTTTTGCATTTGCAACAATTCGCTTAAAAGTAGCAAGTGAATTGAGTAAAAGATTTTTTTTAGCAATTACAATTATTAATTAATTAAGCATAATAAGAAAACAGTCTTTTGACCTTGTTTATAGAGTCTTTAAGTGAGATGTGCAATTTAATTCATTGAGAACATGCAAGATTTAGATGTATATAGTAAATATATTTGGAAAATTGGGGATATGTCGCCAAGTTTTCAAAAACAATAAAAACAAGGAGGTTGAAAAGATGGCACTAATTGGAAGCAAGATGATTTAAAGTAAAAGAGCTAATAATTGGATAAAGGCAAAAAAAATAAAGGGTTTCTGCAATTTCTTTGTATAAAGGGGGAAGAAAGTGAACAGTAAAAAGGGGTCGCAATTTCCTTTTTCCTATTTTTTTCTTTGGCATTGAAAACAGGCAAAAACTAATCATTTATTTTATTAACAAGTCCTTTTACTTATAAAAAAATTTTTTTTGGCATTAAATAAAATTATCTTTACTAAATTCACCAATTTTTTTTGTACATATATATATACAACAAGTCATGCCTCTCAAGCCGTGGAGATGCTCTAGAGCTATTGCAGTTCTAAATTTCCTTGTGACAGAAGGAGCCATAGTGCTTTTCTTTTTGTACGAGGACAACTATGGGCGGAAATATGCAAACAAGTACAATCTCCAATACGTGGTGCGCATGATAGCATTTTGCGCGCATCTGGTTAACATGGGGATAGCTGCACGGGTGCCGCAGAAGCCAAGCAAGAGGAGGATGGCAAGCTGTCTGCAGAGAGTAGCGGTTTCTGCACTTGTCGGATGCATTGTAATGATGGACCCGATGATGAGCATAGTGGAGGATGCACCAGAGACGTTGGCTGAGCATGCAAGGGGGACGTTTATCACAGCTATGGTGTTTAACCTGTTGTTCTGTCTGATGTATCCGTTCTTCTTTATTTTTAAGGCAGGCAAATACTACAAATCGGCGCCATTAGGCCCTGAGGAAATCCAGCTGATAGACCAACAAGGTCAGGAATGAAAAAAAAAAAAAATTTAGTGACGAAAATTTTTTTCTTTTGAATTCCATTGTTGCAGTTGGCCGACGCAGTGCCCGCCGATCCTAGCCCTTTGTAGGATGACACCAGAGCATCACAAAGGCAAGAAGGGCGTAACAATGATCAGGCGGATTAAAACCTGTTTGTGCAGCTGAGAAATTAAGTTTGCAATCATGAATTGTTTTGATTTTGGACACCATTCGCAATTGCAATGGGTCAAGCCATTGAATAACTGTATATGTTCATTTATATTTTACACTCCTACGTTTCTCAACCAAATTTTACTATTTAAACCGAGATTCTGCGCCCCGACTAGGAGCAGAAACCTCAATTTCTAATAAACTCTTTATTTACAACATACTCGTTACTCCTAGTATTTGTACATTCTTCTCATCTTATCCGTCAGTGCTATTCACTGACCCACACGCAACACCATTTACTTTTGTAAAAAAATTTTTTTTTTTTTTTTACAATTACCCATTCATTTTACTTGCTTTTCTTTTCTTTTTTTGTCAAATGTCATTTTCAATGCTCCAAGTTGTCAAGCAATGCAACAGTGTCACAAACGCAGACTCTGTAGCCGAGTCCGAAGGCCACTACTGGCTCAAGCACGGTGGCAGCAAAGTCGGGCTGGTGAGTGCCAAAGACATTACTGCGCTGGAACAAGCATGCCAAGAGCATGAGCAAGCAGTCTTTGACATTGACCACTCAACAAGAACACTACGGTTCAGTGCATCATTAGCGAGCCAGGAGAGCCGCAGCTCTGCAGTAGCAGCACTGTTAACTGAGATGCGCGCGAAGCAGAGCTGGGCATCGTTGCTGAAGTGGCGCGACGAGCTGTATCCAATATACGGCAGCAACGGGGAGCTTGTAGCTATGGTTGAGCGTGCAGCCTCATACACCTTTGGTATCCGCACGTTTGGCGTGCACATCAACGGCATCGTACAAGGTAGCAACGGAGAGACGCGCATGTGGGTGGCCAAGCGGTCAGCGACCAAGCAGACGTGGCCCGGGTACCTGGACCAAATAGTGGCAGGCGGTATCGGCAATGGCATGGGTGCCGGAGAATCAGTGATCAAGGAGTGCAGCGAGGAAGCAGGTATTCCTGAGCACCTGGCAAGAGCTGCAAAATCTGCTGGTACGGTACAGTATTTTGCACGGTCGGAGCTGGGCTTTCTGCCAGAGACGCAGTTGGTATATGACTTGGAATTGCCGCAGGGCTTTGTGCCGCAGCCGGCTGACGGCGAGGTGCAGGAGTTTTATCTGTGGACCATGGATCAGGTGGTCGACGGCGTGCGTCAGGGCTTGTTTAAGCCTAACTGCGCCTTGTGTGTCGTCGATTTTCTGGTCCGACACGGGTATCTGACACCTGAGAATGAGTCTGACTACCTTGAAATTTTCGACAATATGCATTGCCCACTGCCGTTCCCTGGGCCCATCCTTAACAAGATGTAAAAATTTCGTTTGCAAAAATAGCAACAACATTTAATATATTGTTTTGCATTCTTGCGCTGGCTAAGCAGACTGTAATCGGTTTGCGCATTGTGGATTTTGATAACTGGAATGGGAACCCTGCAAATTTTTTAAACAGTAACACAAGAGTATTGTCGTGTCCTATTTCCCGAATTATTTTCATTTTTGCCAATAAACATGGAGAAAACGAAAAATAAATAAATAAATAGATAAATAAATAAATGAGCGAGTCGCAGTGCAACATTTTCCATGGCGCTCTGCAAAAAAAAAAAAAAAAAAAGTTTGGACTGTCTCCACATGCAGTCAGCCTTGATAGAATATGTGGAGTTTAACATCACAGCAAAAAATGCTCTTCTTTCTCCACTCACATCCTCTCCCCCCCCCCCCCACACACACACACCTTCTGGAGACATGGAGACATGGAGACATAGAATGCAATCTCTTTTCTTTGAGCAGCTAGCCGCGCCGATTTCTGGCATCTCCTCCTAAGCGAGATAACGGAGGTTACAAGCAAAGGAAAGAATTCACATCGTCCTTTTTTTTCCATTTCCAGTTCAAACGCTTGTTCTTTTTGTTTGTTTACTTTGCCATTAATCTCACTACACTTGCATTTAATACACCATATAAACATATTTGCTTGTTATTTTGAAAAGAGATGGCGGCCCAGATCTTGACCAATGCAAACGACGTGGACAGGCTGTTTGCAGCCAGCAGCAACGCAGACCTCGGGTCACGGCTCGAGTTCAGCCTAAACCTCGACATGATCACCGACCACGCATGCCACAGCCAAGACCAAAAAGAACAAAACATCGATACAGAGATTGGCAATACACCAGATCGCGGACCACCAGTGCAGAAGCCGCAGATATCGCGCCGCAAGACGCTACGCAAATTGCTCAGCACGCATGTACGCCGCACCAGCGAGCTACACATCTGCGGCGGCAATGGCAATAATTTATCGTCGGCTGCAGAAGAGCCCGAGGAAACTGATGATCAGATGAGGGAGTCGCCAGCGGGGTTTCAGCTCGAGCTGATCAACTTTCCTTCGCCGTTTGCCTCGTTTGACCGCGGGCTTGATTGGCCCGTCGGCTCAAGAAGCTCAGATATTGAGACAAATGCAGGTGCTGCTGCCAACGATGGGAGCTCTGTGCTTACGGCGCGCCAGCTGCCCAGCCGCCGCGAGTCCATCGGCCACCGGCAGTTCTACAGCGGCATAGAGCCCGAGACAGAGCAAAATGAAAATGAAAATGAAAAAGAAGAAGAAGAAAATAACGAGGATGACGTTGTTACGGAGGAAAGCAAAAGTAATAGTAAGCCGCCGCAGCGCAATCGCAGCCTGATGTTCAAGCCCCTGATGGACGTCACCGCAGTGGGCGCGCTGATCGAGAACATTGCCAGCCGCGACCAGTTCAAGGACAAAGGAGAGAGCAGGCCGCGTGCGCAGTCCACGGGGTTAAGGCGCGGCATTGTCGGCAGCATCCGAAGAGCCGCAGCCATTACTGCCAGCAACGTACAGGAAACCAGACGTCGGCACTTATCGGCCAAGCAGGGAAGGATTGTGAAGAGTGGGAGCCAGGGCAACAAGAAGTCTGATGCGAAGGTTTGTCTAGAGTCGCACAAGATATGTCCGATTGAGACCACGCAGACGGTCCAGGCCGATCCGATTGATCAGCCTGAAAAATCCGATCAGCCTGATCGACCTGATCAGACTGCCGAGCCTAATCACGGGGGTGATCAGCCAGCGCATCGTATCCGGCGCCGCGCAGGCACACTGAATCTTCTGGGCGGCACGCTAAACGTAGGAGCGAGAGATCCGATCCGGCACGACCGGCTGAAGCAGGCGCCTGCAGCATCAGACGACGACGACAGCGCACGACCTCTCAAGCGGAGACACCAGTCACAGCGAACCACTGCAGCAGCAGCAGCAGCAGCAGCAGCACGGACAGACACCGACGATCCGCTGACGATCCCCGGCTACGTCCCGATAGCAGTCTCGCTAAAAAGCACGCGGTCACGGCAATTCCTGCTAAACACACCCCTGGGCGAATTCGAAGTACAGCGCACGCTGGGCCAGGGCAGCTACGGCAAAGTCAAGCTGATGCGGTCAGCCCTGAGCAACGAGCTCTTCGCAGTCAAAATCATCAAGCGCTATCCGCCACACAAGCACCGGCGCAGCCACCACGAGTACCGCAAGGCCAAGACACTCGACAGACGCGTGGTGAGGGAGGCCAATTTGGCAGCGATCCTAGGGCAGCTGCACCCGCACATTGTGCCGCTGCACGATTTCCGTGTCACCGATACGCACTTTTACCTGTTCTACGCGTACGTCGACGGGGTGACGCTGGCAGAGCGGGTGGGCACGGCGGGGCTGAGCGAACGGGAGGCCCGGGCGATTTTCAAGCCTGTCACGGAGACGATTGCGTTTTGCCACAGGTACTCGGTGATTCACAGGGACATCAAGCTGGAAAACGTGCTGCTGGACTATGCCGACGAGGGGATTGATGCGAGGCCACTTCTGCTGCAGACAAATAACAAAGGCAGCAGCAGCAATGATTTAATCAACGATGGCGCTAATAATTCGAGAGATTACCGCGCGGCGCCGGTGCACAAGGGCCGCGTCAAGCTGATCGATTTTGGCCTGGCGAACTTTTTCGACGGCACGTCGCTGATGGAGACGTTCTGCGGCAGCCTGCCGTACACGGCGCCGGAGATCCTGCGCGGCGACGCGTACGTCGGGCCCGAAATCGACGTGTGGTCCCTGGGCGTCCTGCTCTTCGTGATGCTCACGGGGCAGTTTCCCTTCGAGGACCCGGCGCAGGCCAAGAACTTTGACAAAATCATGGCTGGCGACTTTACCCTCCCGCCGGGGATGAGCCGCGAGCTGCAGGATTTGCTCAGACGCATGCTGCAGCCCAACAGCAAGCACCGGATTACCATGCGAGCCGTGCTGCATCATCCGTGGCTGATGGCCAACGAATGCGCGGCGGTTGCGCCGGGCATCTGCTGCAGAATGCATCCGTTTGCTGCGGCAGATGCCATCCACGACCGCCGCACGCTGCTGCTGCCTGGCCCTGCGATCAGCCACCTGGTGGCGCGCGAAGTGGCCACGTGCCTGGACCGCAGCTTCGACGACGTCCTGCGGATCCTCGAGGCGGCCGTAGCCAACGGCAGAAGGCAGCAACACGCAGAAAAGGTGCAGGTGGCAGGCAACATCTTCGCAATACAGGCTGAAGGAAACGGTGCGGTGCAGCAGTGGCCTAACGCGTTGCGCGAGTTCTACAGCAGCAGCAGGCTCGTGCAGGTGCCCAACTCGCCCGTGGTCTCCGTCTACGCTCTGGTGCTGCAGCAGATCGGCATGCGCAGGTACTACTTGGAATTGCCCGCCACCGACGAAGGCAACGTCAAGGGGCAGAGCAGCAGCAGCAGCGCGACCATGGAGCTGCTGGCGAGAAAGAACAACCACGCAGCGACGATGTCCAGCTCATCGAACTTTAAGGGAGCAGAAGCCACTGCGTCTGGCGGCCTCCGCGATATGCTCGATAACAGCCAGCAGCAGCAACCGGTGCCTGCTCCGTCGCCTAGTAAGCCGCGTACGCTGGCAACGCGGCTCGCCTCGCACCTGGGCAACCTGGTGGCATTAGCACTGGGCGCACCCACAGAAGATCTGCAGCCGCCGCAGCACTGGCAGCAGGCACACCCGTCGTCAGCAGCCAAGCTCAAGTCTGCCCGCGCGCTGACAGCCCTGGAGCTCACGCAGCCAGCCGCAGCAGCGCCCACATCGCCTATGTACGTGCAGCCGCTGAGCACCACCGGCCTTTCGATGCCCTCGCTAACCACCACCAATCATCATCATGAGAGAACAAAGCAGCCATCGCTCGCTTCACGCATGCGCTCAGTGCGCACACGCAGCCGCCAGCCACAGTCACTATTGCCTGCGACTAACGACAGTTCCTCAGATCTGCACGTGCGCACAATAGCAGCTGTCGACGACGTCACCGACCAGCGCATTGCGCTACCCACGGATCTATCGACGCGGTCGGCAACAGATGTGCTGGGGCTGGTCTCGACGCTGCTGAAGCTGCACGAAATAGCGCATACGTTTGTCGAGACCAGACGCATGCCCGTGCACAGGGCTCTGATGGACTCCAGCAAGTTCCCGCTCAAGACCATGGCGGCCGTCGTGGCATCTGCGTACCCCGCAGCACAGCCAAGCGAAAAAAAGATGTCCGATGAGACCACCGCGGGCAACCTGTGCGTCGATGCACCAAACAACAACAACAATAATAATAATAATAATAATAAGAGTAATAATAACAGCGAGGGTGTGGCGACACCTCATCAGCCAGTGCGCTCGCTGTTTTCTCTGTTTTCGCGGCCCACGCAGCAGCAGCAGCAGACAGTCGCAGCAGATTTGGAACCCAGCGCTGGTCCAGATGCTGCTACAGCCAGACCCGGACCCAGACCCGGACCCAGGCGCCGTCTGACGCAGCTGCCCGCCCAGCTGCGCGAAAAAGTGCACCGCCGGCCCACACAGCGACTAATAGAGAAGCCCGCCATTGTGCATCCCGCGCACATCCAACAAAACACAGCTTCGAAAGACCCAGCATCTGACGTAATTACAACGACGATCCCAGTGAAACACGCAACGCCCACCATATTCGCGCAGTACTCGCCGTCGCTCAACCGCATGCGCGAAACAGAGGTGGTCGAGTACTACAGCTGCGCTGTACGCATCGAGCTGGTGCGCATATGCTCCAGCTCCAATCTGCGCCAGCCACGCTACCGCTACGCCCTACTCGTGGAGAGGATGACAGGGCATAAGGGCAAGTACCAGCTGTTTCTCATTTTCCTCCAGCGCATGGTCGCTGCGCTGCCGGCGCTCTCCCCAGAACCTCTCGATCCACGGGGCCTGTAACCCGACCCCCCACCATGACGATTCTCCAATAGAATAAAATTAAAAAGAAAGAAAGAACCAAATGGTAATTAACTAATTTATAATCTATTTAATAAACTATTCAATGATTTATTCATTCAAGAAGTTCCTGGAGCTGTCTTCTGGCGCGAGATGCCGCCGTGTGCGCCGCGTAGCTCCATGTCAGATGCACGGCGCCCCGGCCATAGCCATTCCCCGAGGCCCACTGCTCGTACATCGTGTGGTCGCGGTCCGTATGCAGATACACGCGCGCCATATACAAATCGCCAATATTCAGCAGATACCGCGCCAAATCCCCGCCCCTAATCACCATCTTCCAATTAGCCGGATCCTCGGGGGGATATCTCTGCCACGTCCACAGAACCAGCTCCACAAGCTCCCCTGCAGCCACCGCCCCGTTTCCCCTGGCAATGGCAATGCCCAGGCGATAATGGTACTCGGCCATCGCCGACGTGATCAACGACCACGGATTGCCTCTCGAAGTACCCACGCCATTGTACACGTCCTCCGGATACCGACCCAAGGCTACGCCCACGGGCACCTCCGACCTGCCCACCTGCACGCTAAGCACGCGGTTCACCGGATACATTTGCTCAAACGCCCGCAGAAGCCGCAGTGCCGTGGCCATCATCTCACGCGACTCCACGGTAAATACCCCGTCATTCAGGCCGCTGTGCAACGAAGCCAGGAGTACTTGTGAATCGAGGTTGCTCTGCTTGCTTGCCAGCCCGCCAGACCACCGGGTGGTAGTCAGTATCTGCTTCCTGTCCTCATTCCAGAACCCACGCAGGATCTTTGAGATCTCCATGGCCTGTCTCTGGTACATCCGGGAGCGCTCGGGATCATCCAGCTCTTTGGCCAGTTTAGCGCCCTCCAGAAGCGCCTTGCGCTGCGCCATCAGCGTATAGAAATGCAGACCTCGCGCTTCCTCCCAGATATCACAACCACCGGTATCACCCCATATCTCCGCCACATAGTCCAGATCCTTGACTACAATACTATACAGATCGTTAAGATCTCGTCCATGCATAAGCAGGTACCTGGCATACCGCACCATCACAGAAGCCCGTAACGCCGGCCCATCCATCTGCCCGTTACACCAGCTCCGAGTAAACGGCCTCCCGTCCATATGGAATTTGGCCTCAGCCAAACCATACCTGGTCTTCAAACCCTGCAGGTACCTGGTAAACCCCACGTACTCGTCCATTCTATTAAGCAAATAATCCCATCTTGTACCATTATGCTTTTTTTCTTTAGTTTCGATGGCCCAAGTTAACACCTCGTTCATTACCAGCGCAGAATCCCTGGTCCAAGTATAGTAGTAGTCGGGTTTATATTTCGAGGGTGATGCGCAGATGGCACCGGGCATAGCATGTGGGTCGTCGGTTAGTGGCGCCATGTTGCTTAGTATACGGTGCTTGGAAAAGCTGTCTTGCTGGGATATCCAGGAATCAAGGTCATCGGCCTGGTACTGGTTGTGCTTCACTGGGTGCTGGCGATTGGAGGTGAGAACTAAGCCATGGCCAACTGCTACAACTACCGAGATGCCCCATATAACAGAAAAAAGACGCATAATTTGAATAATAATAATGATAATAATAAAAATTGAATATAATGTTGTGGTATAAAAATGGAATAATTGAAATGTGTTGTGGAATCTTTTGATGAGGAAACACCGTTTTTTTTTCGTCTGTTCTTCACCAAACTTCTTTATTTATATTCAATTTTTTACTCGCCAAGAAAAAAAAAATAAACCAACACACACACAAAAAAAAAAAGTGGTCAGGGTCTTCTGAAAAAAAAAAAAAAAAATAGAAATTCTTTATTTTTTTTTTTGTGTGTGGCTTTCATATGTTAGATCCTTTTTTTTTCTTAAAATAAAAAATACATCACAAAACGAGAAATCACTTATTATAATACATTACAAGAAACTGCGCCAACATTTCTTTAATGTTATTTATTTTTTATTTATTTTCTTTGTTGCAAAGTTTAGTCTAAATCAGACAAATAAATGCACATATATGCACCAAAAAAAAAAAACTTGCACATACTTACATTCATATATGTATATAAAGCAGTCTCATATATAATACAAAAAAAAAACCTTGTGTAAAGCATATTTTTTTTCGTTTGTTTGTTTGTTTGTAATGATGACAATTTCATGCCCTCACTTTTTTTTTTTAAAAAGTACACACAAGTATATCAAACATTTCCTCTTTCATTTTTTTTTTTTTTGCTCAATTTGCATCACCAATGTTTTGTGCCTTTTTTTTTGTCATGCGGAATTCTCTTCAGTTCTTTTTTATTTTTCAACCTCCTTACAAAATAAAATAAAAGATAAAACAGGTTGCTGATTTCTTTTTTATGCATGTGATCTGTGACAATCAATATATTTGCTTTTCCAACAACAACAAAAAAAACTCTTGTTAACGACCTTGATTGCGCAATAGCGCCTGTGCGTAGCGACGTCGTATCCCGCAATACATCTCAACAAGCTTTGTTTTCTCCAAGTCAACACGCCCCGTGCTCGACACCGAAAAAACAGATGTACCGCTGCCACGACATAAACATCCATAACAGCCGCTGCCGTTACCAAAGCCTGTAGTATTATTAACGCTGCCACCAGTATCAGTATCGTTAATTCCAGCATAAATCTGTAGCTCTGCTAGCTGCTGCAGAATGCTCGACGCACTAGCCAGCTTTTGTTGTTGTTGTTGCTGTTGTTGCAGCTGCTCGGAAGCATTGTTGTTATGCTGTTGCTGCTGTGCAGAAAAAGCATAGGGCACTACTAGTGGGCTACTATTGTTATTGTTATGAAATTCAGCTTGCATCTCCTGCTTGCCGCTCACAGTCAGCAGCTGAACGAGCTCGTGCAAGTCACCTGCATGGATGCCCATCGCGCTACTCAGCAGACCAGCCGCTGAAGATCCAGCTGCTCCTGCTCCTGCTCCTGCTTCTCCAGCTGACACGCAATTAATGTCGCTGCCAGCCGCCGCCGCAGCGGCAGCAGCAATCGGCGGATGGTAGTGGTAATGGTAGTGGTAATGAACCTGCGATATCCCTTGCTGCATAGCACTACCGTTCCCAGTATCCATTGCTGCTGCTGCTGCTGCTGGATCTTGCTGCGATACGCCCGTAGTCGCGCTAACGCCGCTGACCACTGCTGATCTACCCTGCCGAAGCAGCGCCGCCATCCCAGGCCCCGATGACGACGACGACGGCAGCATAGCCACAGCGCTCAACCGATTTCTCAAAATAGCAAACGCCGAGCTCTGCGGCAGCATCATCAGCAACCCATACAGCGTCCTGACAAGCAACGGGTGCTGAAGCGGATCCAAGAGCTGCAGCCGCAAAAAGGTAAACACCGGCGACTCTATCAGCTGCACAAGCTTATCGAGCTGCACCAGAAAGCTCACTGTCATGTCCTGCGGCAGCTGTCCAAACGCATGGATCAGCTCAGAGGATATCTCGTAATGCTGCGACAAAAGACACAGGGTCAGGCAGGACGCGGGATTATAGCTCCATGCTCGGAACAAAGAGACAAAGAGCCCGTGGCTTTGCTCGTTCAGCTCTACGTCGCGCTGAATACGCTCCACTGCCTGCGTTAGCACTTGCTTTGCCTTGCGAATCCTCTGTGCATTACGCGCTGCCAATTGCTGCTGCTGCAGCTGCTGCTGTTGATGTTGATGTTTATGTTGCTGATGATGGGTCTGCTTTTGCTGCAAACGATTATCCTTGCTGCTATTCCCGCGCAAAGTCGCACTATTGGCTGTCGTCGTTGATGCTGGCGATGATGACAAGGCTGCCGAAAATGTCGCATTGCTTGCAGCGCCAGTCGACGCGCGAACAAGCTTGGAGGGCTTGGACTGCTGCTGCTGCTGCTGCTGAACAGCCGTCTGCTCATTAACCAAAGTAGGTTCCTTAGCCACAGTCAATGCAGAAGCAGAAGGAGATGCAGAAGCAGATGCAACAGTTGCAGTTGCAGTTGCAGTGCTGCCGCCACGTCTACGCATGCCAGAATTAGAAGGAGGCCCCGCTGACGCTCGTCCACGCTGCTCAGCAGAGCCACCACCTGCTGCCAAGCCTTGTCTGCCAGAAATATTCATATTTCGCACGCCAGATCGCGAACTAGACAATACTGCTGCTTTTGCTCCTGATCCTGATCCTGATCCTGATCCTGCTCTTGATATTGCATCGCGAACAGAAACAAGTCTAGGCGCCTGCAAATATGATGCTAGCTGGACATTGTAACGCCGCAGAATCAGCCGAAGCTTCTCGGTCTCTGGCGCTGTTACCAGAATCCAGCTAAGATGCTGAACCATGATTCCCACAAACTCTAGATCCACCAGACTGTCCACCTCAGATGCAACTGTACCGCCAGGGCCATCAGGGTATTGATCGCCTGCATTATTATTGTCGTTATTGTTGTTGTTGTTGTTGTCAGAAACATAGCCCTCTACCTGGTCACTGACATCGCTAAAGTCATCGCCATCATATTCGCTCACTGGCATATCTATGCCGCCAACGACAGATCTGCGATTAGCATGGCTACTGCTGCTGTTTGCTGCTGCGCCAATAGACTCCAGAGACGGCATGCGCTCTGCTGCTGCATTTGAAGATGCTGTTGAAGTAGCTGGTGCCTCTGTTCCTCCAGACACTGGATTATCCAACAGATCTGCATCTACATCAGCCGACAAAGCAAAGTCAGGATCCTCAGACTCGGCAAATCCACTGCCAAAGGCATGCGCAGAAAGATCAATATTGCTCTCTGCATTGGCTAACTGATCTACTACAGCGGGCTCTATACTGAACCTTGGCAACGTAAGCAAGCGCGCAAACAGACAGAAAACAAGCTCAGGATCCAGAACCACGCACAGCTGACGAACCATCAGCGCAGCTCTGGTCTCCAAAAGCACACGATCAGTAGCAAACATCTGAAGCAAGCTGCCAAAAAAGCGAGACAAGTAGGGCGTTGATCCAGGATCAACCTTATATGCTCTCTTATTATCCGCATCATCATCATCACCATCCGTCGGTTTCATCTGTTGCTGTTGCTGCTGGTTTTGTGAATAAAGCGATATCTGGGCAAACAGCTGCAAGTCAAGCTTGATCACTTGCTCGCTGCTGTCGCTGAGCATCTTGAGCAAGACTGGAAAACTCATGTCCTCTGGCGTCAGAATCCTCCAGGGCGCCTTTCTGTGTAGAAGGAGAAGCCATTGCATCCCGCAGACCTTGGTTGGCTCATGCACGTTTTTCGCAAACAGCTCCATAATGGCCGTTGCTGCGTGCTCGTAGTTGAACGGCTCCTCAATGACAACTGAGCCAACTCTATCGTCTGCCAAAATCCCCGGCCCATCGATTTTTTTGCTGTCAATAGCGTTGCCATTGCTGTCTCCTCCTGCCACTTCTACCCCTTGTCCACCCTCTTCCTCCTCCTCTTCTCCTGCCACAGCCACAGCCTCAGCCTCAGCCTCAGCATCATCCTTAGAGACAGCATCGCTTGCTTGTTGCAATGCAGCCGTTGCTGGCGGTGACTGCGGCCTTGAATAATTACTGGCATTTGCCGTATCTGCTGGCTGAAGCAATGGCGTAGCTGCCAGCGACGACGGCCCAGGCGATCCCGAGGTAGTAGCCTGAAGCAGCGACCCAGCGCGAGAGCGCACAGCAAGGGGCTGACCGGCGCTAGCAGAAGCCGCCGAGTATGCAGACAGGCTAGGCGACTGAGGCCTAGTCATATTGCCCACAGCAGCTGTAGTCGTCGAAGTGACCAGAGGCAACGGCCGAGCAACAGCAGGCTTTATCGCAATCTCACTAGGCACCACGCTGCTCGCCCACTGGCTGTTGTTGTCTTTGCGCAGAAAAGAAGAAAGATTCTGTTGGTGTTGCTTCGATCTCTGCTGCTGCTGCTTATCATAATCAACTTCAACAGGCTCCTTTTCACGGCTTTCTTTTGGAACAGCTGCGATTTCTCGCTTAATTGGATCAGGCGCTGCGCTGACAAGCTCATAGAGCTGCAGATTGACGTCCTCTGCCGTGTGTCTGTGCGTGGGCATGGGATGCGAGACCGAGGGCAAGACAGCGTTTACAAGGCGCGGGACAAACTGCACAATCACCTGCGGACACAGCCAGGTGAACTGCAGGATCCAGCCAAGCGCCGTGCCCTGGATCTCCTGGTCATTCGACTCGAGATGCGGGATAAGAATATCAATACACCACGCAAAATTAATATTGACGCTTGCTCCTGGAATAAGCGCGTTGCTGGCACGCTCTGCCCGGATCTTTTTGCGTCGAGCTGCCATCTTCAGCTCATCTGTGAGCCCGTGCAATTGGCCGCTGGCCAACGCCGAAGACATGAGAGAGGCTGCACTGCGGTTATTAGAGCCATCGACGTTGACACCGCTGCCGATTCCCACGTGCAGATGTGTGCGGCTGCCCGTTCGCGAATGCGGTCGGTCTGAAGGGTAGTTGTGGTAAAAGTGCGCCAGGCCAGCAGGCCCAGCAGCAGCAGCAGATGATGATGCCGGAATAGCCATGCCGCGTGTGCCAGAGATGCTGCCAGCAGCCGACGGAGCACGAGACGGTCTACGCGACAAAGACAGATTCTGCTGGAGCTGGCGACTCTGCACACCCAGAGGATGCTGTCTCGGTGGAGGATCATCGGCAAAGCGGCCCTCTGCATGCACGGCGCTCTGCAGGGTGCTGGAGCGCACGCGGGCCTTGCTGACTCTTGGATATCCAGTGCCCTCAGCCCAGCCCATGGAGTTATCGTCATCGTTGCCAAGCTCATCGTCCATATGCAGCATCAAGGATAAATCGCCATTCTCATCTGGCTCCAGACTCTGCATCTCGACGCATTCGCGAATCTCACTGAGCAGCTCGCCCAGGAGGCTCTGCGTCCGGTTGCGCACGTCGTCGTTGGGGTCGCTGAGAAAACGCAAGAGGCCGTCAAAAAACTCTGGCAGATACACGATCAGATCCAGGCCTGGCACTGAATCGAGCACCCGGATCCACTCGATAAGATAAAGCCGCGTCGATGGCTTGTACGTATGCATGCGCTCAGCCAAAAGCGGCACAAACTTCTCCAAGGAAAACGCTAGGCGAGGGCCCGTATGTTGTTGAGAGGTTTCCTCTTGCTCCTGCAACAACTGGGTATTTGAGCTGCCCTTGTGAGCCATGCCAGCATAGACCGCTTGATCGCTGTACATGTTGTGGCTGTCGGTGCTACTGCGTCTGGGCGCACTGGGCAGGGAAAGTTCCAGACCATGCTGATCGGCAGCACCACCAGCACTGTCGAGGTTGTCGTTATTCGCTGCTTCAGTATCGCTCTGGCCATTGTCGTACCAGTCCAGACACGTAGCAGCCTGCTCAGCAACAATGTCCTTGAACAGCCTATCAAGATAATCAGCGCCATCCTTGACTGTCTTGACTGAATCGGCAGTGACCCTAGCCAGCCCGTCAAAGATATCGTTAAACCATCTAAGAATAAACCCCCTGCTAACCTTGGCCACATTATACAAGCTCTCGCAGGCAAAATAGCGCACCTTGCTCTCTCCGTCAGACAACGCAGAGACCATAGGCGGCACCATGTGCGGGAGAAACGGCCTGATATTGATATGCGTCAGGGCAACCGCCGTAGCTGCCAGAGCCACCAAGCCGCCGATCCGCGCCGACTCTCTTTCCGATGTGGCAAAGTCCGTAGACAGCTCGGCTATCAAACTGTATATCTTCTTCTCGTCGTCTGCTTCCAGCGCATCCAAAACCAGACGCTCTATTTTTAGCGTTGCTGCTCGCTGCTTGTCGTACAGCTTGTCGGACAACGCCTTGGCCACCGCTGCAGGAATGACCGACTGCTCGTCTGGCATTCCAAATTAAGAAAAAAAATAAACTAAAGGTTTTATATCTTTAATAGGAATGAAAAAAAAGAAGAAAAAAAAAGAATAGAGTTGTAAGAAAGGAAAGTAAATGAAATTGAAATGAAGAATTATTTTAACTGCCGCTGCGTGTTGAAAGAAAGAAATGTTTGCATGTTGTGTGTATGCTCTCAATTCCTTTGATTTGTGGTTTCTGGCTGACGTCACGTGTACAATATTTAGATCAGGGGATACGGGATTAAGGGGTCTACGATTTTCTCCGCAAAATATATTTGCAACATTTGAATCAGCCAAACAAAAAAAAAAAAACAAAAGCCAAAAATTAAAACAAGTAAAGAAATGTATTGTTTTTTTTTTGACTTGTCGTTATATCACTCTTGCCATTATACGTTTGGCAAACTGCGCCATTAATAAAAATACGAAAAAAAAGGGGGGGGGGGCAATATCAAGAACATATTTTTATAAACTATTTGTTTTTGAACTAGTTGAATATTCAACCTTGTTTGTATTTCAGCTTCAGAAACCTTTATAATTTCTAAATAAAGCATCTATCTACCAAATAAACGATTTTAAAACTTGTATCGAACCGTTTTTAGCTGTCTTTTTTGTATTTTAAAAAAATATTTTTCAGCGTTTTGATAAAAAAAAATAAAAAAAATAATAAAAGCAAATGTCCAATGATAGAAAGCCACAAGTTAGGCGGTATCATTGTTCAATATACAAATGTTTTTTTTTTCAAAAAAAAATATTGTTTTAGTACAAGTTCAAAAAAAAATAAAGATAATATAAACAACATGGTGGCTTATTTTTGCATAGGCTAAAATAAAATAAAATAAAATATAAAGTAGCAACACGGTATCAACGAGAAAAGAAGATTACAATGTTTTTGAATAAAAAAAATTATTTAGTTATATGTTTTTATTAAAGCAATAAGGGGAAAAGAAAAAAATCAGATGCATTATTCTCCATTTCTTTTGTTTAAAAATGCTTTCCTTTTTTAAATAAATAAATAAAAAAAACCCAGGTTTTGCTAAAAAAAAAATTTTGCTTGTTCTACCAACAACTAAAAAAAAAGAAGCGCTATAATTTGTTGTAATTTTTGTTGTTGTTGTTTTGTAAATAAAAAATATTCAAATTATTTTTTTTTTCTTCACTTGGTATCTGTCTTTCCAAATGTTTCATTTATTTTAGTTGAACATCTTTTTCTCTTTCAATTCCTTTTATCAGTCAACCAACTCGCCCCATCCTCCTTATATCCTTTTTTATAAAATTTTCCCCCATTTTTATCCACCTTGGTATTCTTTTTTAGTTTACAGTTTAATATTTTTTTTACTTCCACTCCAGCTCGTCAATCTTTGAAATGAACACTTCTGGAATGACGATATCTGTACCTCTTTCGCCAATAAACTTTGCATCCAGCGTCTCAGGACTCGCAACCAACAATAACAGCAACAATAATGGAGGTAGCAATAGTCCCACAGCATCAACACCGACCTCCGGCTCACTCTCAATAGCCCTGACCCGCAACCAATACGCGATAGAAACCGGCGGTGTACTAATAGACCCGACGACTAACGAAGTATGCCTGATGTTCTACCCCGACACTTCCGAATGGCGTCTACCTATGGGAAAACCCGACGCAATGAACGCAGAAAACAACAGTAACATAAAGGACTCATCGGGGATGTATTCGCCCGCGGAGCCATCAGTGGCTGGTTGCGAGCCACCAGCGCATGCGGCGCAGCGCCAGATCTCCAACATCACCGGGTACCGCTGCTCGCATCTGCATCCCATGGTGGCCACACAGGCACAGAAGAACCCCTGTGCTTATATGGGCCCGCAGATGGTCGAGCCGCTGGCACTGCAGATCGAGCAGCGAACGACTCCTGCTAATGTGCCCCAGACTGCTGGAACCAATCAGCAGAAGCTCCAGCTGGCAGCAGCTATTGACAGTGATGGGGAAAGCCAAGCGGAGGCAACGCCGTTGGCTACGACCACGGACACTGCAGATCTGTTTTCGCCGCTGAGCACCGGGCTCCACGACAGCCAGCATCTGGCGCTCCGGCAGCTGCAAACCGACACTGGCAACAAGGCATTATCAGACGAAACGCCTGCTGCAACGCAGACTGTGGCGACGGATGCCGAGTCAGTGTACCACCACCGATTAAGTACCTGCCAGTACATTATGACGTACTACTACATGGCATGGCTGACGCAAAGCCGGTTTGAGCAAAGAGCCGCAACGCAGCCCGTAGGACCCGCAGCTGAGTCAGCACCAAGCGTTGTGGCTACCACCTCTGTGCTCAATCCTACCAGGTCGTCGCCCAGTATGCCGCTGGCAGAAGTGACCTGGTTCAAAATGGACACTGCGGCGCAGGTACTGACGCACGAAACGGACAAAATGGCCTTGCGCGAAGCCATCCATCGTTTGGCACGCTTTGGTAGCCCAAGCACCCCGTTTGCGTACTCGGAGGTTGTTCTGAAGCAGGACGCCACTGGCCACGCTATTGCTAAAGACACGGTGGCACCGTCAAAGCCTAATGCAGCCACCGGTGGCTTGGTCCATGCCACCAAGACAACCTCTGCCACTACCACTACGGATTCTGCTGCTGTTGCTATGGCTTCTTCTTCGATTGATTCTGCTACGTCATCGTCGGGGGCATCTTCTGCGGCCATGTCCTCTGACGACGGCGCTACAAAGGCAGAGACAGCAGTCGCGTTGCCAGCAACGCGCAACATGGACCTTATCCGCAAGACCGCGACGTCGCTAGGCAAGCGCGGCGGCATGCTGGTCAAGGCTGCGCGGCAGGGAAGAGCTTCGACCTCGGCTGGCTCGCAACAATCAGCAGCAGCAACAGCAGCTGGCAACAGAAGTAGCAATGCTGATCGCGCTCGTAGCTCTGATTCAGCCGATGCTCACAAGAAGGCTGCGATGCCTCGTGTGCTCTCGATCTTCTACAAGTTCATGGGCTCGTCCAGCTAATACCAAAGGTTTCTATTTTAAAAGACTGTCATGGACAAAAAGTCTGTCTTCTCTAATTTCCTTTTCTAATTTTCTTTTCTACTCATTATTCCTTCTTACTTTATCTAGTAGCCATTTTTTTGCAGGCAATAAACAAAAATCAATTTAAGAAACACCAAAATTGAGCTTTTACTGTCTTGTCCACTTATTGAGCTCATACCCATCGTCGTTTTTTCCTTCATCATTATTTATCTGGCCGTGCTCGTCAAAGTGTACTGGCTCGGGCATTTCGAACTGCGGCGCAGTGGTAAAAGTCATTTTTTCAGCGTTGGTGGTGCTCTCAAAATAGTCGCTGCTTGCGCGGACGCT
>JANBOH010000260.1:0-21860 GCA_027478445.1 Coemansia asiatica | reverse complement strand
CAGCAACAACAACAGCAGCAGCAGCAGCAAATTATGAATGCTACACCGCATATGCAGTCTTTTTCTCCCTCGTCACCTACTCAAACCGGTCTGGCATCTTCAATTCAGCAGCAAGAGTATCAGAATTATCAAAATAGTGGCCACGCTTATGCCTATGCCTCTTCGTCTCCTGTTGGCTCTCCAGCTTCGCCACTGGGTTATCTGAGTGGTGCCAGTCCGCCAGGTCATCAATCTATTCCGCCGCATGCTCAGACGGCAGGCGGCCTTAACAGCAGTGCTGGGGCCGGATATGCGATTGTCGGTGGAGGCCAGATGATTGCTGGTGGTCCAGCGCCAGGCTATGCCTATTACCCGGCACCAGGACCCATGGGGCCGTCGCCAGGCGGATCGCCACAGATGGCGCCGCTAAGAGGTGCTGCGGCAGGTAATTCAGCTGGAGGTGCCTTTATGGCGCATCATCATATCCCGATAGCGCAGAGCCAAAATAATGGAGCTTCATCTGCAGCAGCCTCGATCAACAGGAACCACAGCAGCATGGCTGCATCTGCTATAGCAGCTGGCAGCCCACCACCGATGGCTCCGAGTATCTCGCCACCGCCACCACCACAAGCATTACCGTATCTGACCCATCATCAGTTAGATCAGCAGCTACTGTCGCCAAATTCAGTCGAAGTAGTTGATTCACGAAACGTCTATATCCGGAATCTGCCAGATGACTGCACTGACGAGGTACTGATGCATATGGCAGCTCCGTATGGAGAGATAGAGTCGTCGAAGAGCATTATCCACGAGGAAACGGGGAAGTGTAAAGGATATGGATTTGTGAAGTACAAAACTATGCAGCAGGCGCAGAAAGCCATAGAGGCGTTTAACACGCAAGGATTTCAGAGCACGCTGGCCAAGGACTCGTTCAAGTCCAAGCTAAAGCGACTGCAGGACAAAAACTCTGCCAACATCTATATATCCAACCTTTCCTCTGACATTGACGAGGATGCATTGATGGAGCTGATTAAGCCGTATGCCGTGGTTTCTGCAAGGATCCTCAGAGATGCGCTGACTGGGCAGCACAAGGGCGCAGGGTTTGCCAGGATGCCTGACCGCGATACGGCAATGCTGGTGATCGAGAAGCTCAAGGGCGTGCGGCTGCCCAATTCATCGGGCCCTTTGCTTCCGCGGATTGCTGATTCCGAGGGGCAGAAGCAGCTAAAAAAGCAGATCAACGGCGAAGGAGGCGGAAGATTCGACGAGACCATCTCGCCAGGCTTTGTTCGGTCCGAGACCACGTCGCCTTTGATGTGGAGCCCGGTGCTGGTGTACTCGCCGGCTGGGTCACCGCCAGCCATCCATTCGTTCGACTCCCTGGGTGCTGCTGCAATGGGCTCGGTTGTGCCTCCAGCGGATGCTAATCAGCAGCTGTCGACTTCGCCCACCACGAAGGACCAGATCTATCATCACCAATCTGCGAGCAGTGGACAGCAGAGCTACTCGGCTCCTGGTGCCGGCTTCTATGCGATCCCTACTCCAGCAGCGGCGGCGGCGGCGGCGGCGGCCGCAGCGGCGGCAGCAGCAGCACATTATGGCGGATATATGTCTTCTGGGTATGTCTCGCCTGTGGGCTACACGTCGCCGCATCTGGGATACGTGGGGTCTCCGAACAGTGGGTACGTGTCGCCCGGATATCTGACCTCGGGCGGATACGCGTCGTCGCCAGTGCAGATGCCAGGGTCGCCGCAGGGATACGGGCAGTTTCCGGAGCAGCCGCAAGTGCCGGTAAGCGGCCTGGATGGGTACGAGGAGCCCAAGACAGCAGCGCATGGCGTCGAGGAAAAAAGTGGAGTCAAGGATGTCGAGAAAAGAAACAGGAGCGGATCTACGAGCAATCGGAGGCGACACAGCAACAAGCAGCCTCAACGGCCTCAGTCTCAGCAACAGCGGCAGCAGCAGCAGCAGGGCGGTAGTAGTGGTGGGAGGAGAAAGTCTCGAGGCGGCGATTCTCAGCAGACGCTGCAGAAGACGCAGGACAATGGATCACTGAGGGACTTGAGTAAAGAGGTCCAGAAAAAACTGAGCATTTAGGGATCTGTTTGTCTTGAACAAAATAGCAATAAAAAATACAAACGTCTGCGATTAGCAAAATGTTTTTGTTTTCACAAAAGAAAAAAAAAAGAAACAAGAATAGAAAAGGGAAAAAAAGAATTGATGCTTAGAGCTGGCATGTAGCTGTGTATGTGACAAGGGGCTTGTCGGACGCAGCGCTGATAGTAAACGGCGAGTCAGCAACAACAAAGAACACGTAGCCAGGCAACAGCACATGCGAGTCCTCCGCGTCAGCCAAAAGACCCTCGCCCTCAACGACAATCAAGATCTGGGGACCCGACATGCCATCAAATCTCTCGCTCTGACCGCTCTGCAATTCTGTACGGATAACCGAGAACTCATCGATAGGCGGATCATAAACGACCGAGTACTGCGAATCAGCGAAAACCGCCGGCTTCAGAAGCTTTGCGTCGGGCGACCCATGGTCGTAGGTAAGCATATCGACGAGCACCGGGACGTCGCGGAGCTTGGGGGTTAGGCCCGCGCGGACGACGTTATCCGACGTAGCCATACACTCGATACAGTCGCCCGATATATACGCGTGCGGGTCGTTGGGACCCATATAGAACGCGTCGCCGGGCTGCAAGCTCAGCACATTGAGCATAAACACGCAGAAAACGCCGACGTCATCAGGATACTCGGCATTGAGACGGCGCACCAGCGCATGGGGATGTGTGGGCTCCGTACCAGCACTATCCTGCTGGCCGATGCGCTGCAGGAGCTGCTGCAGCTGTTGGGCCACGTCAGACTCATTTGCATTCATTAGCTCAGAGAACAGCTCCCTAAGCGCCATCCTCTTCTCGTCCTCATTATTAGAGCCCGCTACGGCCAGTTTGAACCGCCCGGCAGACTTGCTTACCAGGGCAAGGAACTCTGGAAATTCGTCCAGGAAGCCTGCGATTTCGCTTAGAGGGCGGAACCCGCTCATGGCGATAAACTCTGTCAGGGCAATCGACATCTCCGGCTTGTGGTTATCGTCCTTGTACACAGTGGGCCGTTCAGCATGCAGTTTCCGGGCCAGCTGCTTATCCGGGTGTGCCTGGATGGACAAAGCTTTTTCTATCGACAGTACCTTGAACAGATATGGAATCTGGCCCTGGTATTTGTCTGCTACCTCAAGGCCCAGCGCTTTCTCGGGACACTCGTCGACAACGGCGGAGAGCAAAGTGTCGGTGCCAAAGACCTTGGACGGTCCACTAGGATGCGTGCCCATCCAGAGCTAAAATGAAAAAATAAATAAAAAAGAACAGATATAAAGAATAGGTGGTGGTGGTGTGTGTGTGTGTGTGTATATTTATTGGTATATTCTAGCTTCTTTATTTCAAAGTTCTTTTTAGTTTCTTTTGACTTGGTACTTGCCTCGGCGTAGGTCTGGTTTTCGTCGATGGAGACTTCGGGGTTTGTCGCGGCAAACTGTGCTGCCTTGCTGCTCAGCCCGTGCTTTCCCCAGTGGTAGTTGTTGACGGCGCAGGAGAGACGAAGAGCAACCATTTCAGGAGAGATATCGAGTATTCGAGACTGAAAATGAGAAAAATAAAATTGAGAGGTTAAGAAAAAAGTGTGAAAAATAAAATAAAAAAAACCGCTGGTCTCAAGAAAAAAAAAAAAAAAAAGCAAAACGGTCTGTTGGTTTCATCTACAATCAATTCCACAATAAAAAAAGCGATTTTCCTCTCCCCCCCTACTCCTTTTGCAAGAAAGAAGTAAAATAGGTTGTGTGTGAGGCGCATGAGGAAGCGGCATTTAAAAAGAACCTAAAAATACAAGCCCTATTGCACAAATTAAAGTTGCATGTGGCGGAAAACGTTAAAAGATGTTTTTTTTTTAAAAAAAAAAAGGTGCTTTTCATTGTTTTTGTTTTCTGTTTTTTTTTCGCTTCATACTACAAGTGATTTCATTCAGAAATAAAAGCATAAACAACAGAGTATCTACAAAAAAAACAGGTTTGTGGGGTGAGAAAAACGGGATTTCATTTTGTTGTTGTTGTTGTTGTTGTTGTTGTCCAGCCAGGCTGACTGGATTTTGATCTGCTGATTGAATGTTGGTTCAAAATTTTGAATCGAAAGCCATCCATGCAATTCAGCGCATATCTTTCCAAGCGCACAGACCATGTTTTCATCTTGATTTTTTTCTTATAGCTGATCTAGGGGAATATGTGAGATCGTGAGGAATTAAACATTCGCTTGGTAAAGAAAAAAAAGGATTTTGGATTCAGAGAAACCCACGTAATTGAAAGATAAAATGGGCTCATATGCTTTTTTTTATATGTCATTTGACAAAAGATGTGTTGCGCAGAATACAGAACAAAATGACCTGACTTCAGCGTCATAAGTTCTTTACGACTGATATCAAATATTTTTAAAGATATCAGAGGTTTATAACCTTATTCATGACTACATGTGCTTAAAGTATAAAAGCATCAGTTTGTCTTGAATATCGTTTCTTTTCTAGTTTTTTTCTTTAGAAATTTTAACATCTCTTTTAGTATATTAAAATTTTCTATTTTGAAATAGATGCTTGGGGCGTGTTTTTTTTCTTTTATATTGTAAGCACATGATTTTCATATATTTAATTGCATTAATGCTGATCATTCCAAGGAAATCATTAGAAAATAAATAAATTTGGCTTGTGAAAGCTTTGCCAAAGCCATATTCACCTGAGTGTTCTTGGACATATAAAATAAAGATATAAAAAGACAGCCCGCCTTGGCTTGAGCAACACTAAAAAAATATTTGCTGGATATTTTCTTTATAAGTACTATTTTTGTCAATATTTACACTACGGCCAAAATTGAAAAAAAGGGCCAGATTTTTTATTTTCAATATCTTTTTTTATATCTTTTTTATAGCACTCTCCAGTCGTCAGAAATAAAAAAAAGTGGCATAAATAATTATCGAATCAGCTTTGAGTTCCAGTAAACGAGGCGCGGCTTACGTCGACTACAACCAAAAAATAAAAAAAAAACGTTTCCCTGGGTTAGAAAAAAAAAGTATATAACTTTTCCCCTGATGGCCGTCAACTCACCAGCAGCTTCTTCTCGTTTGCAAGCGCTCTTGTCCCATCTTTCACCACCATTATTTCCATCCAATTCCTCAACAACAATGTGTAAGTCAAGCTCTGTATAATTTCCCTTTATCTTTGCAACAGCCATCTTCCACAGCTCATTTATTACTGAAAAAGTTGCTTGCTATAATCCAAAAGCCTGTGTCCTGCTGTGCATCTTTACAAATAAAAGAATTATGTAGCTTACTTTGCAAAGGTTCCGCAGGCGCCAGCAGACGGCATCCTCAAGCTCTCGGTGCTCTCCAAGGCCGACACTAACGCCAACAAGGTAGATCTGGGCGTCGGCGCATACCGCGACGACAGCGGCAAGCCCTGGGTACTGCCCGTGGTGCACAAGGCAGAGCAGCGCCTGGCGGAAGATCCCACGGCCAACCACGAGTACCTGGGCGTCGGCGGTCTTCCAGCGCTGACCAGCGGTGCGCAGAAGCTTATCTTTGGTGCGGACAGCCCGGCTATCAAGGACGGCCGCGTATACACTATCCAGACTATCTCTGGCACTGGCGCCAACATGGTTGCTGCTGTGTTTCTCAAGCAGTTTAAGCAGCCACAGGATGCTGCTGTGTATATTTCCAAGCCTACTTGGGGTAAGTTTGTTCCTTTTTCTTTTCTTTTTCTTTTTCTTCTTCCTTATCGATTTTGTGGTTGGGAGCTTCCTGGTTATTTGCTTGCTCATTAAGATTTTTTTCTTTTATTTTTGAATGTGGGCTGAGATCACCGTTCCATTCTGCGTCATCAAGCAAGAAAATAACTAAGCGGCTTTTATTTTTCTTCTGTTATCTTGCACAATCATGCCTGATAAAAAAATTCTTAATTACTCTTTTTACATTCTGACTGGATAGGAAATCACCGCAGCATTTTCGAGACAGCAGGACACGAGGTACGTGAGTACAGATACTGCAACTACACGACGCTCGGCCTAGACATCAGCGGCATGCTCGAGGATCTGCGCAAAGCGCCCAGAAACCAGATAGTTTTACTGCACGCGTGCGCGCACAACCCCACAGGCATCGATCCCACCGAGGACCAGTGGCAGCAGATCGCCGATGTGATCCAGGAACGCGGCCACTTTCCATTCTTTGACTGCGCCTACCAGGGATTTGCCACAGGCGATGTCGATAAGGACGCATATGCCATTCGTTTGTTTGTTGCGCGTGGGATGGAGATGCTCGTGGCAGAGTCGTTTGCCAAGAACATGGGCCTGTACGGTGAGCGCACCGGATGTCTCCATGCCGTCGCCAGTACGGCTGACGCAGTACCGGCGGTCAGCTCGCAGCTCAACAGGCTTTCCCGCGCAACCATCTCGACTGCCTCTGCGTACGGAGCCAAGATTGCTGGCACCGTTTTGCAGGACACGCGGCTGTATAACGAGTGGGTCGAGAACATGGGCGAGATGTCCAGGCGCATCAAGACCATGAGGGACTTGCTGAGAGACAAGCTGGTTGCCCTGGGTACGCCGGGAACGTGGGACCATGTGTCAAGGCAGATTGGTATGTTCTCGTTTACTGGGCTGTCGACTAAGCAGGTCGGGGTGCTGAGAGACCAGTTTCATCTGTATATGACCGACGATGGCCGAATCTCGGTTGCTGGGCTTAACTCGGGCAACATCGACTATGTGGCCAGTGCGATTGATCAGGTTGTCCGCTCTGTTGATTAGATTGATTTATCTCTTGGTTTATCTCTTGATCCCATTTGGGAATTCTGCAATTTGTTTGGGATTTTCTCGTGGGAAAACGAGTGATATTGCACACAATCTTTTTTTTTTTTGTTTGCACTTTTTTTTCTCCTTTTTTTCCAGTATTATTGCTTGTTTTTTTATTTACTTTTATAAATAACAGTATAATACTTTTTCTTATTTCCTTCTAATCATTCTATCATGATGGCTCAAGAGACCGCCGCAAATGCCAGCACTGGGCTGGACTTGAGCAAATACGACGAGGAGCAAGTGCGACTGATGAGCGAGCAGTGCATAGTAATAGACAACGACGACAAGGCCATCTCTGCAGCGAGCAAAAAGACCTGCCACCTAATGACCAACATTAACCAAGGACTTCTGCACCGCGCCTTCTCCGTATTCCTCTTCAACAGCAACAACCAGCTACTCCTCCAGCAGCGCGCCACAGAGAAAATAACCTTCCCCGAGCACTACACCAATACCTGCTGCTCCCACCCGCTGGCAACTCCCCTGGAACTGGAAGAACAGGGGCAACTGGGGGTACGTCGTGCGGCGCAACGCAAATTGATGCATGAATTGGGTATCAAGCCTGAGCAGGTGCCTTTCGAGAAGTTTGAGTATCTCACGAGGATCCACTATGTGGCGCCGTCAGATGGTCTTTGGGGCGAACACGAAATTGACTATATTCTGTTTATCAAGGCTGATGTGGATTTGGAGATCAATCAGAACGAGGTGAAGAGCGTCAAGTGGGTCAGCATGCAGGAGATGAAGGATATTGTGGAGAATGCTGAGCAAACAGGTACCAAGTTGACACCGTGGTTTAGTCTTATTGATCAGAGCTTTTTGTACAAGTGGTGGGCGCAGATCGATGATCTGGAAAGTCTCAAGGACCATGAGACCATCCACCGCCTTCTCTAGAGTAGAGAGGTTTGAATGCTAAAGGGTGATCTAAAAAAAATTAAAAATAAATCAAAGCTGGTTCATATTTGCTTTCTTTAAATTTTTCTAAGGGTTTGATAAAAAAAAAGCTAAAATAATGATCAAAAAAAAAACATGAAAATAATTGTGAAAAACAATGACAACTTTGAAAGAAATAAAACGTATATAAATTCGCTACTTTTCTTTTCCCCTCTTCTACATATCTTTTCTTTTTACTTTACGTGGACCCTATTGTCAAACTAAAATATTCTTTTCTTATTCCCGATTAAACAATGGATCTTTCGCAGCGCCAAAAAGTAAGCTCTGGCGGACCCTACGAGGACCTAGTAGGCTACTCGCGCGTACTGGTGACCGGGCCCTTTGCATACGTGGCAGGAACAACAGCGGGATCAGACGGCTCAGCGATTCCCCCAGGCATCGGCGCACAAACCAGGCAAACCCTGGATATAATCAAAAAGAAACTCGCACACGTCTCGTACACCCTGGATGACGTCGTACGAGTGCGCATGTTTGTCGTGGACATTAAACGTGATTGGGAGGAAATAGCCTGTGTAATGAACGAGTTTTTTGCTCAGACTAAACCTGTCATGACTATGGTCCAGGTTGCTGCGTTGATCGATGACAAAATGCTTGTTGAGATTGAGATGGACGCTGTGGCCAGAGAAAAGATTTTGATATAAAATGATAATAATGAGATGTTTTTTTTTTCGTGTGTTGCTGCGATGATTATTGCGTTCTAGAGCATTTCGGGTTTTTCCTTTTAATAGTTAGCATTAGAAAAAAAAACGCTTTTTTTTGCAAGGTTATTTGTTCCTCTTATTTTTATAATTTTCGTTTTCAAAGTCTTGAAAAAAAAAAGTAAAGGTATTCTTGAATTTTTATTTTAGTGCAAATGATTGCTGCCTCGCTCACTAAAAGATCATATTCATCGTCATTATCATCGCTGCTGCTTTTCAGAAAGCAAACAGCAGCAGGGTTCTGGAAGTGGCGCAGTCTGAGCTGCAACAGCAACCACAACCACAACCACAACCACAAGGATGCCAAAGATATAGAGAGCAGCAACGGCAGCAGCTCCATTGCTATACTCGGATCCGAAATATCATACGACTCATTGACCAAAAAAGAGCTGCTCACAGATGCTGATGCATCCAGTCCCGCGCCGCACCGTCGAGCAATGCTCTCGCAGCACGACCAAACGACCAGCGACTCCGATCAGACAGAACCGTCATTTTATTCAGAGAACATCGACCGGTACGCAGCGCTGAACCACCAGCCAGTGACTCTGCACAGCCTGTTGCACATGTGCGAGCCGCCGCTGACACGCGAGGGCTTGCTAGCCAACGCGCAGTATCTGTGTCGCGAACGACCAGTGAGATACGCCAAAAGAGTCAAGCTTTTCCAGCGGCTCCCCTACATCGTCAACCTGAACCCGCACATCAACTCGGTATATAAGATCTATTTTGCAAACTTTGAAGAATCGCGCAAGTTCCCAATGGTGCAGAGCACGCAGGACCAGGAGAAATTCGTCGACATGCTTGCTCGGCAATCGCGCGTTTTGCGAGATATCATGCCGGATATTGCACGCGGGTTCTACGAGTGCAAGTCGTATTTTGGTACCGAGGAGAGAGGCCAGTTTCTGGACCAGCTCATCAAAATGCGCATCGGATTGCGATTGCTGACCAGCCAGTATATCGCTCAGTACCACCAGTACCAGGCAACATTGAACGGCGAGTACGACAGAGAAACAGAGAACCAAAGGTTCCAGGGCATCATTGACAACCGACTGCATCTTGCAGACATGGTGCATCTGTGCGCGCAGAGCGTCCAGGCCATGTGCGACATGACATATGGCGAGGCACCCGACTTTGTCATAGACGGCCAGACTGACGTGACATTCCGCTATATCCCGTCGCATCTGCACTATATTTTGACCGAGTTGCTCAAGAACGCGTTTCGCGCGACGCTGGCCAACCATGCACGCGATACACCGGTTTTTATCACGGTTTCTCAGGGTAGCGGTCGCGTTGCCATCCGCATCCGCGACGCTGGCGGTGGCATCCCACTGCATATTCACGATAGGATCTTTGACTACTCGTTTACCACCGTTGCTCATCGCAGCATCGACGATGAGCCGCTGCCTGGTTCTACTGATGGCACGCTTGGCGCGTCCTCGGGTGCTCAGCCGCCTATTGCTGGGCTGGGGTTTGGCCTGCCGATGTCCAAGGTCTATGCCGAGTACTTTGGCGGCTCGCTCAACCTCATTTCGATGGAGGGCTATGGCTGTGACGCCTTTGTCGAGCTGCCGTCGATCGAGATCACAAAGACGCGCAAGATCCAGATTTAGATTGATTAGTTACAATTGAAAAATAAAAAGTTTACTACGTTGTCTGGTGGTCCATGCTTTGCTCAAAGTCTGCATTTGAATCAGCTGTTTCTGCTTCTGCTTGTGCTTCTACAACGGTTTCTGCCATGGCTTCTTCTCCTGCCACCGACTCCATTTCTTGTTGTTGTTGTTGTTGTTGTTCTACTGGCCCGTCCTCCGACGCAGCCTCTTTATGGTAGTGCTCGAGCTGCTCCTTTTTCGCGTCCATCTCCTGCTGCAGCCGCTGGATAATGTCCTCGAAGCGTCTGCGGATAATGGGATTGGGAGCCGAATCGAGATCTGCCTTCTTTTTGCGGATCGTCCTATCCAGCTCTGCGACCTCTTCTCCCAGAAGCTTGATCTGCATCGCGCGCTCGCTGCTCGGCTGGTCATCGTCATCGTCGTCATCGTCAACCTCTTCCTCATCAAGCTCCTCCAGCCCCTGCTCCAGCTCAGCTGCCAAATTCTCATCGAACTCAAGGTCCTCGTTGGCCACGCTGCTAACCGCGTCGTCGTCAACCACCAGCGGCGTGCTAAAGTCGTCCAGCATCACCGGCGACAGAATATCAATACCAGGTGTAGCACCACGTCCTGCACCATCCTCGCCTTGCTCGTCCATAATCTCATACTTGACAGCCATAGCCTGCGCATCGTCTTCCAGCAGCCGCAGCACCTCCTTCTCTATACTATCAACTTTGGCCACCGGCATACGTTTTCTAAACCTCTCCTTACGCACATTCTTCAACGACGGGGCCAGTCCATCAGAAAACACCACATCCAATCCTCTGGCCAATACCAACCCCTCCACCTCCTCCTCTCTAATCTCTCTATCAACAACCAGCATCTGACAAATATCCGCAGTCTTCAACATCTGCTTTTTATCCACCGTCCGGTACGACTCCGTGATAGTTGGCAAATCCACCAAATGGGCAATATATAATTTATGGTTAAACCGCACAATAGCGTTTCTTTCGTCAAGAAACTTTATCTCAAAAGTCTCTTGAATCCGCCGCTCGCTTACTTGCTTGTTGAATTCCGTGGCCATGGAGGGAAGCACCCGGAGGATAAACTGCTCCTCTAGTTGCGTCTCGTTTTCCTCTAGCTCCGGCCGCGTCTCGCTTATTACTCCACGGGTTGCTGCTGCTGCTGCTGCTGCGCCTGGTAGCTTTAGCGTCAGTCGGTTGCGCTGTCGGTCTGCTAGTGGTGGCCGTCCCCGCGGCCTCGGGACATGATACAGTGTGTCTGGAAGCGGCGGCATTTGTAATTGTTCCTTGTGTGTGTATGAATAAATTAGATACTGAATGTTGTTTTTTTTTTTAATAAATATATCAACTTGTTTTTGGCTGACCCGATTGAAATATTTCTCTTCGCTTGTATCTTTGTCAGCTACAAAAAAAATAGTTTGCATTGTGGGAACTGCTAAAAATTTTAAAATAAAAAACGTGACCGTGTTGATTAAATAGTTTAATCTGTTGATTCTTTAATAATATTCTATAAAACCATTACATTTTTTAAGCCTTTCAGCTGGGGCCATATGAAGCTGATAGCACCGCATCCCGTCTCGATCTGCGAAGTTAAGCAGTTTACAGCTGTGTTAGTACTATGGTGGGGGACCACATGGGAATACGCAGTGTCCCAGTTCTTTTTTTTACATTTTTTATTTTAACATTTTTCACTTGTTAAACCAAAGAAAGATTACAGAGACTTTTTTTTTTGTGACATGCTATTTTTTTTGCATTAAACACGGCGTTCAAGTTGTTTATTTTGTCATAGAAAAAGAGTAAAAAACATTTAGTGTTTAAGTCAAATATAAAAAAATGTTTATTCGAAAGTTAACTCTTAGCTTTTTTCTTGCACAAAAACGATAAAACGATATATAAAAATACCTTTATTACCCCTTTAAATATCTAGAGATAATGAATGAAATCACAGGCCACAACACGCCCTGCATCCTTACTCTGCTGACAATATTAACCAGCATCGGGCTGTTTGTATCCGTGACAACAACGATACTATGTGTTATCCTGGGATACAGACGACGAGAACTACTGAAGATGACGATATTCCGCGTGATAACAGCCCTGCAGTTGCTCGAGGTATTCGACAGCATTTTCAATCTTCTAACCCTATATGTCAATCCATCAAGGAACGCAAACTGCCGAGTACTGGTGTTTTTTTCTCTGGTACTAGCCATCTCGCCATTAGTGCTCTCAGTCTTCTGTATTCTGTATTTCCAGATCATCTTGATCCACAATATCCCACTTCGTCGCAAATGGCCACGCATCATGATGGCCACAGGCTCAGTAGCCGTGTCGCTAGTTCCCCCAATGTTCACCTTGTTTATTCCGGCAGAAACAGCCGGGATCAATAGCTACTGCGACTATTTAGCGGCACCCAATTCGCGGTTATTTGTATTCAAATGGCTTGTGTTCTATATCTGGGCGACCCTGGCTATATTTGCCGGCATATTCAGCATGCTGACAATGCTAACCTTTATCACCCGACGATCCAGAGCAGCCAGTTGCCATTTATCTCTCGATGGGTTTGGCCATCTGGACGATACAAATACAGAAAGCACGCTGCTTAATGCCAATGTGGTGTCTGACGTCATAAAGGATAACAGAAATAAACGTCGACAGAGCCATACCCGAGTGGTCATACAGACGTTGCGCTCGGTTATCTGGTTTCCCATTGCCCCGATAGTCTGTCTGGGATTTAATACGGTGTATTCCATTGTCTGGTACAGGACCAAAAGAGAAAATAATGTTATTTTTGTTATCGACAGAGTATTGCAGTTTCTTGCGGTGCCGCTTATTGCAATGACTTTTTATCTCAGTCCGCCGGTGAAAAGAGCATTTAAGCAGTGTGTTTTGGACAGAAAACTACGTACTGCTGGCAATGGACACAAATGGCATTCATATGAGGATAACAGATATTGTATGGGAAGGCGTAGAACGAGTTATCAAAAGACAAAGATATCGTCGGAGCAGCAGAATCATAGTATTCGGCGGTCTCGATCTCATCAGATACAGGACCAGCAGAGCTTTTTGAGGCATCGGCAGCGCAGAGCCTCTTCGTTGCCCTTACATGATAACAACAGATCATCTTCGCATTCGCCAGCCTCTTCTACTCTGCATAGCCGTAAAAATAGCAGCCAAAAAGATTAATCATCAATTTGTATATTTTGTACCGTATATAAAAAAATTTAATATTAAAAATATTGAGAAAAGAAAAATAAAAAAAGATACAAAAAAAAAGAAAGAAGGAATAAAAAAGATTTTGTAAAGCAAAGTCTAAAAAAAAACCAACAAGATTGAAAAAGAAAAATAGGAAATGGAAACAAAAGATGCAAAAATACCTTTTATATTCCAAAACGTCATCATTTATTTCATTTACTTGTTGGACTTTGCAATTTCGTTCAGAGCCGAACCGGCATGGAACCAGGTGATCTGGTTCTCGTTGAAAGTATGATCAACGACAATGTCGATGCTCTCACCAGACGGCTTGGTGACACGCAGGGTAAGGGACTTGCCAGGAGCCAGATCCTTGAGACCAAGAATGGACAGCTTGTCCTCGGGATTGATGCGGTCGTAGTCCTTGGGGTTGTTGAAGGTCAGAGGCAGAAGACCCTGCTTCTTCAGGTTGGTCTCGTGAATGCGGGCAAAGCTCTTGACAATGACAGCGGCACCGCCCAGGAAGCGCACAGACATGGCTGCATGCTCGCGCGAGGAGCCCTCGCCGTAGTTCTCGTCACCAATGACAATCCAGGGGATGTTGTGGGCCTTGTAGTAGCGAGCGGTGGCTGGAACGGCGTCGAACTCGCCAGTGACCTGGTTGCGCACCTTGTTGGCCTCGCCGTTCTCGCTGTTAGTCGCGCCAATAAGCATGTTGTTCGAGATGTTGTCCAGATGACCACGGTACTTGAGCCAGGGACCAGCCATCGAGATATGATCAGTGGTGCACTTGCCCTTGACCTTGATCAGAATCGGCACATTCTCGATGTCCTTGCCGTCCCAGGGCTTGAATGGCTGGAGCAGCTGCAAGCGCTGGCTCTCGGGGCTGACCTTGACAGAGACCTGGTCGCGGTTGGCAGGAGGTGCCTGGTAGGTGTCCTGGCCGGCATCGAAGCCGCGGGAAGGCAGCTCGGAGCCGTTGGGGGGAGTAAACTTGAACGGCTTGCCCGAGGGAGTGGTCAGGGTATCAGTGAGAGGGTCGAAGTTGGTGCTGCCACCAAAGGCCATCGCAGTCACAACCTCAGGCGAGGCAACAAAGCCATGGGTCGCAGGGTTGCCGTCGTTGCGACCAGTAAAGTTGCGGTTGTACGAGGTGATGATCGTGTTGCGATCGCCCTTCTTGATGTCGTGGCGAGCCCATTGACCAATGCAAGGGCCGCAGGCATTGGCCAGGATGGAGCCGCCAGCATTGCGGAAGATCTCAAGGATGCCGTCACGCTCGGTGGTGGCACGAATCTGCTCGGAGCCAGGAGTGACAATGAAGCTAGACTTGACCTTGAGGCCAGCATCAAGGGCCTCCTTGGCCAGCGACGCAGCGCGAGTCATGTCCTCGTACGAGGAGTTGGTGCACGAGCCAATGAGGCAGGCGCTGATGTCCTCGGGCCAGTCCTTCTCCTTGGCGGTGTCCTTGAACTTGGACAGAGGAGTCATCAGGTCTGGTGTGAAGGGACCGTTCAGGCGCGGCTCGAGCTCGGACAGGTTGATCTCGACGACCTCATCGTACCTGGCACCCTCGTCGGCGCGTAGGTTGTGCGCAAACTGGCGCGAAGCCTCTGCAATCTCTGGGCGCTTGGTCGAAACCAGGTAGCGGTGCATACTCTCAGTGAACGGGAAGACCGAGGTGGTTGCTCCGATCTCGGCACCCATGTTGCAGACCGTGCCCATACCGGTGGCAGAGACAGAATCGACGCCAGGGCCAAAGTACTCGACGATGGCACCGGTGCCGCCCTTGACGGTAAGGATACCAGCGACCTCAAGGATAATATCTATATAACATCACTTGGAATTGAAAAAAAATAACTAGTAAAACATTTAGAGATTTGTCGATCGAATTCCCCCGAATAGGCAGTTTAGACATGACAGAAAGAATAATCAGAGATCAGCAATATAAATTAAATCAGAGTCTAGTCCACAATCTTATCATAACATCGAATTGTTTCCTGATAAGGAAGTTTGCTTAAGCCAAAAACGAGGGATGGAAACGGCTATTAGACCAAACCCATTCCACGTTCCCAAACCAAACCAAACCAAACCAGCTCTGATATTGCAAAAGGAGAGAGAAATGCTGATGCTTACTGAAAGCAATGAGCATTTTCCTCCCAAATCTAGCTATTTGCTGGATATATGGGTGGATAGCATTCGGATTCTGCAGTCTAGACAAACACAAATACAAAGAATAAGAATGATCATTTTTTTCTTTTACTTACCCTTGGGCGAAGTCCAGCCATTCAGACGACCAGTGAGCTTGATACCGATGGCCTTGGGGCACTTGAGCTCCCAGGGAATGCCAGCCATAACATCGACAGCATCAGCACCGCCAACACCAATGGCAGCAGCGCCCAGACCACCGCCATTGGGAGTATGCGAGTCAGTACCGATGATCAGGGCACCAGGGAACGCGTAGTTCTCAATGACGATCTGATGGATGATGCCCGAGCCAGGACCCCAGAAGCCAAGGTTGTACTTGGCGCAGGTTGTGGCCAGAAAGTCATAGACCTCCTTGTTGACATCCTTGGCACGAGCCAGATCGCTCTCAGCGCCGTTCTCGCCGAGAATCAGATGGTCGCAGTGAACAGATGAGGGAACAGCGACCTCGGGGATGCCAGCAGACATAAACTGCAGCAGAGCCATCTGGGCAGTGGCGTCCTGGCACACAACGCGGTCAGGACGCAGCTGCAGATAAGAGACGCCGCGCTGGATGTCCTGCTCGGCTGCGTTGTCCAGATGACCGTAGATGATCTTCTCGGACAGAGTCAGTGGCCGGTTCAGACGCTTGCGAACAATCTCGAGGTTGTCTTCGATGCGCTGGTAGTTGATATACTTGCTGGGCTCGTGAACTGACATGGGTACCTTCTGCGGTGCAGTGGCCATGGAGCGGCGGAAGCCAGCAACACCACCAACAGCCGAGTTCTACAGAGGAAAAAAAAATTATATTGAAACGGAAAATAATCGATAATTCATTGTGGCTGCTTTGATTAGTGTCTACATTCTCGAGACAAAAAAAAATGTATGTAGATATAAGATATACACGAGCGACGATGTCAAGCAAGCGCAATAGTCTCACAAGAGTAATAATGACGTAGAAGCAACAGAAAAAGAAAAAAAAAACGAATACGTACCTTGAGAACACGGGCAGCAGAGCGTGAGAACATTGTTGAGAGAAACAAAAGAAAAGTACTATGCGAAATCTACAATAACGAAGGAAACCAAGTAATCTCTCTTCAACTCAAGTAAAAAAGAAGAAAGAGATGAGAGATAAAAAAAAGAATGATTGTGAAGAGAAAAAAGAAAAGAAGCAAAAGAACAGCACCAAGGGTAGGAAGGAAGCGAAGAAAAAAAACCCAAAGCCCTTTTAAATGCAGCAAGGAGAAAAAAAAAACTGGATGTCACACAACAAAAGGTGCATTCAGATAAAAGAAAAAAAAATCGTTATCTCTGAGCGATTGATAAAGCTACAATCTCATTCTTTTCTTCTGCTTCCCCCCACTCCTTTCTTTTTTTTTCATCTGTGCGAGAACTGGCCATGTTATTTTCTATTGCCAAAAATGTAATAAAATTTCCTAAGGATGATTTTTTTTATCGGCTGCCACTGCTGTTGATCAACAACAAAGCGAAAAAGAGAAAAAGGTGGCCCAATCACAAGCCTTTTTTTTTTGAAATCGAGAAAGCCTTTAATTCATATGAAGAAAAAAAATGGAGATAAGAGCAGGTACTGTTCGGAGGCTTTTTTTTACTTTGGCGGCATCTGAGTGGCCAGTGATCTGGAGACTTGGAGGGAGCGACGCAGTAACAATGGAAATCCGCTGCCGCCGGTGGGGAGGGGGAGCCTGCAGACCATGGCCAAAGCGAGAAAGAAAATAGAATGACTGCAAGAGAGAAAACCTGCAGACCACGGCCAAAGCAATAAAACAAAAGTATGGCCTTGGAGACCTGCAGACTAGAGCTGACGGATTCTGTGCACGCTCTTGCTGCCTCCTGCTTTGCTTGCTTTTTTTTTTACGAATCGAAGAGCTGGTCTGAGGCTAAAAGATCGATTAAGAAAAAGACATCCTTGAGCTTGGGCAACAGGATCAGTCAGTGCTTGTTTCCTTGACATCTGAAAATCGCTGTCTGCTTGATTCGAGCATTAAACAAATACTCTGTTACAACCGTCACATGTCAGAAAAGATCCTGGAAATCAACGTAATTTCTCCTTAAGGACATCGCGTTTGCTCAGTCACAACAGCAGCAGTCACCACTGCAGACAGTGTCGTTTGCTTTTGAAAAGAAAAAAATGTCTATTTGAAGAGATTGCCCAAAAATTTAATTGGTCGCAAATCAGATCAATCCTCACACCGCTCAGCTCAATAAATTAATAAAGCGCGCAAAGTTAAAAAAAAAACACGAAACAAAACGCTTTTTCTTTCCTTCTTTCTTTCTTTCTTTCTTTCTTTCTTTCTCGCTTCTTCTAAATTTACTTTATAGCTACCAAGCACACAAAGACATAACAAAAATCATGAGCAAAGAGACGCCGTTCGACCTGACCGAAAGCTCCGAGGTCCCCGACCTCTACACGTTGCTCCGCGTCTCCCGCAGCGCAACCCCCGACGAGCTACGCAAAGCCTACCGCAAAACCGCGCTCCTCACACACCCCGACAAATGGGCCCACCTCGACCCCACCTCCACCGAAGCCAAAACAAAAACCGCCGAGTTCCAGCAAATCGGCTTCGCCTACTCGGTGCTCAAAGACCCCAAGAGACGCAAAATATACGATCAAACCGGCAGCTTCGCCGAAATCCCCGATGTTATCG
Source organism: Coemansia asiatica (assembly GCA_027478445.1). Taxonomy (NCBI): domain Eukaryota; kingdom Fungi; phylum Kickxellomycota; class Kickxellomycetes; order Kickxellales; family Kickxellaceae; genus Coemansia; species Coemansia asiatica. Next base: position 3,704 of record JANBOH010000260.1, on the reverse strand, counting down.
AGGAAGGAAAAGACTGGGACGCGTATTTCCGCGAACTCTGGTCTGGCGTTGTTGACGCCGATACCATCGAGCAGTTCTCTAGGTCATACAAGGGCTCTGACGAGGAGCGCAGGGATATTGTTGCTGCTTACAATACGCACGATGGTGATTTGGATCTGATATTCACAGAGGTTATGCTGGCCGAAGTGTCTGATGAACCGAGATTTGTCGAGATCATCGAGGAATGTATTAGACAGAAAATGATTAAGCGCACAAAGACGTATACGAGGTCGAAAAAGTCTGCTGGCAGACGTAGAGAAGATGCCGAGAAAGAGGCTGAGGAGGCAGAGGCTCTGAGAAAAGAACTTGGCCTTGACGACAAACTGCGCAAGGCACTTAAGGATAAGAAGAAGAAGAATAATAATAATAATAATGATAATAATAATGGTAAGCGCAAGCGTGGGCAGTCGGACAGTGGCTGTGAAAGCGACGACGACGATGAGGATGAGCAGAGCGCTTTGGGCGCGCTTATCCGCCAGCGCGAGGGTAACCGGATGAACGCCATTATTGCTAATATCGAGGCCAAATATGCCAGCGAAAACAGCAAAAAGGCCAAGAAAAGCAAGACTAATGCTAATGCTAAGAGTAAGGGTAAGGGTAGGGGTAATAAGGCCAAGAAGCAGAAGAACCTTGGTGCAGATGATGCCTTTGTTGAACCATCAGAAGAAGAGTTTCAGGCGCTGCAGGCAAAGCTCTTTGGTAAAAAGTAATAATTTTATTCAGGGTTTTTAAACTTCTTTTCAATATAAATAAAAAAGAAAGCGTGTATAATGAAAAAAAAAAGTCGCTTACATCCCTTTCACTTTTTTTCTTTTACATTCCGATTCTACATCTTTCCATGATAATATACAGCAGCAATGCCAGCGACAACCACCGAGAAGACTCCAACAGCAACAGCAGCAACAGAAAGCGCAGAGTTGGAACCATCAGAAGAAACACGTCGTTGCTTGCGAGTTTTGCGACGCATATTACGGGTTTCCCGTTCCGCGTTTTGTTCCGAAGATGCAGCAGCCGATTGAACAGATTTAGCGATTTCAGAGAAATCCGATAGATACGATGACATGGGTGTAGTGATATTCGTTCCAGCAGAAAAACCAGTTGTTGTATAAGGAGGATGAGTAAACGGCAGACGATTAGTACTACAGTAAATGCGATTGCTTAGAGCCAATATTACATTTCAATGTCCTTATAGACAGATCAGACAGATCCGGGCCTTATTTGTTTGTTTGTTTGTTAATCCAACCACCACTTCACCAATAATAATAAAAAAGAACCACCCGCTCATTTAAAGACCAGAACCTAAATCATGCCCCGCATCTTTTATTGTTATTTTAAACTTACCCAAATGATCCCTTGATGCTGTTCCAGTAGTATCTTTCCCAGTTGGCCTTCGTCGCGTCCTCTTCATTGAATGGAACACCAGTTTGCTTCAGCACCAGACGAGTCGACGACGACTGCTGATCAAAGTCGATCTTGACCTTGGAATAATGGCCCTTGGGCCAAGTAGCCACGCGCCAGGTCTGCTCAATGCTCTTTCCAGGCTCAAGCTTTGTCATCTTTCCCTCGATATGCCCATTAAACAGCTTGAACTCGGCTCCCTCCTTTGCCTGAATATCGGCAGGTGCACGGGTCCAGATAACCACACGCTGAGGATCAGTCAGCGTAGCAAACAAATCGCCAGCCGAGCACATAAACTCGGCATTCTGGCTAATGCTCACCGTGCTAAACTTGGAATCCTTAGTAGAGGCAAGACCCATATCGGAGTCCGCACTAGCTGCAGACACCGTGGCTCCTGCCTTGCCCTGCTTAAACTCATTAGCCAGCTGTGTGTTTGACGAAGCAGCAGATACACTGCCGCTTTTATCGGGGATATACATATCCGATCCATTCTGCTTCTTAAGGTCATCGGTAAACCTCTCAAGCTTTGAGGTAATCGCAGGAGCCAATTGCTTGCGCACAAAGTCCTTCATTGGCAACTTGTTCGAAGACGAATCATTGGCAGTAATGTCATACACGTAGTCATCGGTATCATGCGCTACTTCGGGTATCGTTATTTTTCCCGTCAGCTTATCGTCTCCCCTGGCTGCAGTCCAGGAAAGCTTGACCTCGACATCGTAGATGGCTATCAGTCGTCCCTTGCGAATGTTCAGATCAACGTCGCCGTCGACAGAGTCCACAGAGTCGATTTTGGCTGTGAACCCGTCCTTGGTCACCTCGACGCCCGTTAGCTGCTCTTCTAAATACTTTTTGGCCCACTCTAGACAGTTTCTCTCTTTCCAATGCCAGTTGCCAACGTTTCTCCAGTCCGCCATAATGTTGAATTTCAAATCAGAGAAAAAAAAAAAAGTTTTGAACAAATTGTTTTTTTTTTTAAAATGAAAAAAGTACTTAAGAGAAAGAGAGAAAGAGTCAAGTACAAGAAGATCAAAAAGCCAAAATAAATAGTGATGAAAAGATAAAAAAAAAATGACACCAATGATGATGATGATGATGATGATGCAACATAAAATGGACTAAAAAAATTCCAAAAGGTTCCACTGGTTTAAAAAAAAAATTGATCTGATCACAGCCTTCAAAAAAAAAAAATAATAATAAAAGCCAGAGCTACAAATGTTTATTGTTCTGAATATCAGCTACCTAATCCATTATCTATGCAATCCAGTATATTTAATGGCACTAACCACTGAAAAAAAATTGTCTTTAGTCAAGGAACTTTTCAGACTTGTTCATGAAACTACACATGGCAAAATTCTAATTGATGGTGAGGATATCTCCAAGTTAGGTGTTGGTGATATGCAGCCATGTTTAGGCATTATTCCACAAGAATCTACTATGTTTAATGGCACATTTGCAGAGAACTTTGATTCAATAAGCCAATATACTATAGTGTTGTAGACACAGCAAGGAGTGCCACAATATAAGAAGAAAAAGAGCATATAATTAACAAGGAGACAATAATTGTAAAATATAATATTTATTAAAAGACTGAGTATTTGATCCCTGGTGGAGCCAAAACCTAAGTTTAAATAGAAAAATATAAATAAAATTGTAAACAATTGTGAATGTGGCAAATGTAGCAATTACAAAGGGTTGTGTCCCTTTCTAATTGTGAATGTCCTGCAAGTATCAGCACATTCACAATTAAAACCACTTCAAAGACAACATAAACCTGTTCTCAATTAGGGAGATCACCACTGCATCCTTCTGTCATTTGTGATGACCCATTCTCATTGTGATCATTGGCCACAGCACTGGCCATCTGCAACATGCTAAAGATGTTCTTCAGAAACTAAAATCTCTGGGGTATCTTGGTTTGGATTACAATTTTTAGAGCATTCCATGGCACGTTTACTATAAATAAATCTTTTTTTACAAAAAGGACATACATAATTTCCTACTTTTGGTGGTGCCTCAGGGGGAATATGAGCTACTAAATTGATCATTGTGGTTTATATAAGATTTACTAAATTTGTGGGGAAAACAAATAGTTTTTTGTGCTGATGGTTATTGGCCTTTTATATTTTTTTAGTCTTTTTTTTGTTTGTCACAATAAATGAAAAAAAGATGTATACTTATGTGTGGGTCTTCAAACAAACAGAAGTATATATTAAAGAAAAAAAGAAAAGATAAAGAAAAGCAAAGACAAAGAAATCTTGAGAGAGTTC